>BGPT01002082.1:12618-60501 GCA_003297045.1 Symbiodinium sp. clade C Y103 | reverse complement strand
ACATATCCATGTTGCGCCCCGGACATCGTCAGAAATTACATATGTACTCACTACAGCGCTAAGCCGAAAGATCTTCGCAAAAATCAATGGATACAACTCCAAAATCTAACATGGACCTGTCTTTTTGGCCATTTCCAAATTGCACCATCTCCAAGTGGGCTCCGTATGGGCTGCTGCAATCCATTTCAGCCCTAGGGGGTTTATGTCCCTTCCAACTTTGTCGTGAATTCCCAATGTTGTTGGTTTAACCAAGGCCAATCTTTGAATTTCCTTTAACAAGATGCAATTTTCGCTGGCTGGTTTCATATATCCCCACATGAACTGCAACCGAATGAGCTGTACTAAACTACCAATCCCAGGGTTAGAGGGCTATCCAGATAGCTACCTACTCTTTCGAAGCAAATCCCCAATTTTTAAACCAATTCTTGATGGTTGAAACCCTATCCAGGTTGGTTCCCCCATGCTTCACATCCGGTGTTTGTTGATTTATTTTTGTACCTGTTTCGCAAGCAGTGTCTAAGTTCAACCTTCATTTTCTGGGAGAACCAGCATTTATCTTTCAAGATTTCCTAAGTTTTCCTAAGATTTCCTCAAAAAGTTCTATAAGATTTCCCAAGATTTTCGAAGATGTCCTAAGACTTCCCAATGGTAAACCCTCATGATCCAAGATTTCCCAAGCATTACCTAGCCTCCTTGGCGTTGCTTTCCTTGGACACCGCTTCCGCAGCAGCCTCGTGTTGAAATCTGATGTCGGCCGACGTGCCCTAGTTTATTTCTAATATTTGGGGGTTTCCTATAGGGGTGCCCCAAATCATCCAAAATTAGACCATTTTAATTGGGGGGTGGGTCAAAACCTATTATTTTCCATTTTAGTGGGATGAACATCCATTTACCAGCTATTTTGATGTTCACATTCGGTACCAGGGTTTTGACTCATACCCATTTTATTATTGAAACCCATGGTTTTGGGGTGTGGTGAATCATGAATAGTTCATCGAGGTCAGAGCCTATTGATGGCGGTTTTCAAACCACATTTCCGTGGGGACGATCTTCGTATGTCACCTTTGTTTTGGCTGTTGCGAGCGGATCCAGAAATCCAAACACGGTACA
Source organism: Symbiodinium sp. clade C Y103 (assembly GCA_003297045.1). Classification (NCBI taxonomy): domain Eukaryota; class Dinophyceae; order Suessiales; family Symbiodiniaceae; genus Cladocopium; species Cladocopium sp. clade C. The sequence goes on along the minus strand of BGPT01002082.1, from coordinate 59,391 downwards.
AAAATCTCAACATGGTCTGAAAATCCATTGGTTCATCATCATTTTTCCCATTCAATGGCTATTTCATTGGGGGTATCCCCTATTTTAAGACAGAGCCACATATTTCACACTTGAGAAGCAGTTGCTGCAAGGGGAGCTTACCCTTGGCTGGCACCTTTAACGAAACAACTTGTTCACCACAACGAGTTCAAGAATTCACGAGACAACCCCTAGTCTTTGTATGGGAAAGATGACAGGTTCATGCCAATTACTGCCTAAATATGCTTAAATCAAATAAACCCGGTGACTCAAACATTCCAACCATGTACTGTATGATCCTCCCCATATTGTGCCAGTTAGTATCATACTTTATCATCACTTTGACTCATCACATACTAAAATCATTGGGCTATAAAACCCAATGTTTCATCATTATCTTCCCAATATACCAAGGGTTGGTCTTCTGAGGACATCTGATGTCGATCATCTACAAGCTTTCAGGTCATCTTCGGTATTTTGTTCATAATTTCTTCCCTGGCACCGGAGCAAATGCATCAGTTTTGCGCGTTTCACAGTCAGAGCCTTGGAAACTGGGCTGAAGGAACGCTTTTAGGTCACGGTAGAACAAATACTGTAAGAATGGGTGGCAACAGCCACATTGCCAGAGCTGCCGTTGGCTGAAATTTTGCCTTTTCATATACTTGCAAAGAAAAAACAGCCTGGTCCCACGCATTAGACTACTTTTCAATTGGAATTTTGGGAATTAGTCTTTAATTCAATCAGTCTTCCGACCCTGTAAGTCAAACGTGGCAATCAAAAAACCCTCCTATTTTTAGAGGATTTTCCCAAACCTCCAGGGGATCTTCCAGCCAGTGACACGGGTGTTCATGGGTCAGTCCATTCGAATGATCCCCATGGAATCCATCGATCACCAGGGACCAGCGATTGTATAGTTTCTAGTGGGTTGTCTGAAAATAGGGTACCCCCTTAATTTCATGGCGTATCACTCGTTTTCCTTTACTAAAATGACCATTTGGGGGTATATCGGTATATCCCATTTTCAGACAGACATACATATGTGATGGATATTATATATACTTATACATACACATCCCCCATTAACNAATGACCATTTGGGGGTATATCGGTATATCCCATTTTCAGACAGACATACATATGTGATGGATATTATATATACTTATACATACACATCCCCCATTAACATCCCCATCATATCCTCATCAAATCACCATAGAAACCATGAAAGGCATACTTCAACCCACTATTATTGCTGTATACTTCACATCTCACCCATTTCATCGGTTCAATATGTCTATTGAGTCTATTTGCCCCATTTTTGGATGGATGTATCATGTTAACTCCCAATGTGCTTCACCATGTTTGCTGGTTACCCTAGGTTACAACTAAGATAGATGTGGAAAAGCCACGGTTTCCCAAGGAAAATGGGGCCCCCAAACGATAGATAAGTTGGGGCAAATAACTCCGATAACCATGGTTTATGATACTTATAACTTATAACTAATCCTAGGCAAATTATCTACAAATGGTAGCTTTTCCACATCTGACACCTAACGTTCCATCTGATGTGCCTCTCCCGCTGGCGCCGCTGCAGGCGCACCCTCCGCTGCAGCCATNCATCTGACACCTAACGTTCCATCTGATGTGCCTCTCCCGCTGGCGCCGCTGCAGGCGCACCCTCCGCTGCAGCCATGGCGGGCCGGGGTGGGCAAAAAATGGCTGGGGACGTGTGATGAAGTGCAAAGTCTGAGATTGGAGATTGTCTTCATCTCAAGTTGATGAAGTTAGATTAATATATTTCGTTTCTGATATACCAAACTTATTCTTCTTATGAAAAAGAGAAGTATATCAGACATACCAAATTTATTCAACTGATGAAAAAACGAGAAGTATCATTTCCGCGGATCTCTTGGTTGATGCTTCGAATCAAGCTATGAAGTGAGTTCAAGCTGCATCTGACGATGTTTTCAAACCTCTGCCTAAGCTGTATCCTGAAGCTTTGGAATCGGTCTCAGGAGGCTCCAAACCCTGGGATTTCAGGAGTTGTATGAACCTATCTCTATCCTCACAAAACTCATGAGTCACATGTCATGACATGGTCTCTTTGTTTTCTGTAGGCAATTAACCACTCTAACTTGGCTAGCTTTTTGTTGATGGCGAGATGTCGAATCTTTCTCGCGGCTGTCGGGCCAAACCTGCCAGGTGTACCCTTCCCCTGGTTTGATGTCCAGCAAGATGGTCAGAGAATAACACTTTTGACCTGGGCACATATGGAAGTTTCCTAAAATGTTGGCACCTCCAAATCATCTATTTTAAAGGGATTTTCCATTTTTAACCATCCATTTTGGGGTACCCCTATTTAGGAAACCCCCATATGTTTGATTCATCAAAAACACTGAACAATCCATTGAAATCACCAGTCACTGGGGTAACTTGGCTCAAGCACTTACTTTGACATTGTCCTCAGTTGTAGCAATCAAAAATACACACATGCAACCACTACCTCCTTGCACCTAAAGTTGGTGACCCCGATGTGCAAAAACTGCACGTCACAGCTCTCAAATTGCCAGAGGGCATCTCAAATCATGAAGTCGGTTTTTTGGGTAAAAAAAGATGGGCGGGTTTAGTAGATCAGTAACACCATGTGTAATTATCTACGGATTTGTGGGTAGTACTAACCATCACAATTAACCGCTTCGACTTTTTCTCCCTGAATCGCTGTGGTCAAAAACAACTTGCGACTGCGACGCCCCGAGTGGCACAAATGCCACTGACCGATCAAACGAAAGTTGTGGCATTGAGATATTGCTGGCGCGACCCTGAAGTCATATATGAGGTATCTATAGTTATTCCATACACACGTCTGTCTGAAAATAAGGTACTCCCGACAAAACCCATGACTTATCATCATCCAGCAATCTTCGACACACCCGCATTGATTAAATCGATCTTTAACAGTGGATCATTGTAAGCAAAGACAAAATGGGGTGATTTTTTTCAGCGTTTTCATGTTTTCAGCTTCTCAATCCAGTTTATGGTGTCGTTCCATAGAATGACATACTTAATGGTTGGATACACATTGTGATTGGTGGTTTCAACTACTCTCAAGAAATATTAGATAAACAATAGACAATAGATATGGCAGATATGGCAGAACATGGCCAATTCCACCAGTTCTCACCGGCCCTGGGATCAGTTGTCTGCCATCATATTCCAGTTGTAAGCCAGTTGTTAATCTAAGTAGCCATCTGTTCATTTAACGAATTGGTTTTGTATGGCCAATCGAAATTACCCCAACGTGGGACCAGTCAGAAGTTGGTTTACAACCCCCCATCACTAGAATTATAGTCATTTCATTACCGTCAACCCGAGAATATTTGGACTTATCTGCCGTAACTTAGCTATCATACATAAACTATAAATCCTATCCAATTAAATCTCATAAACTACTTCCCACTTGTGTTGGTGAAAGCGCCATTTTCCTAGGGCTTTCCTATGGTTTCCTAGCCCCGCCTTGGTTGGTTTTATCATGGGGCCGATGGCGGCCAGTAGATGCTGCCCATGATTCTCCCTTTGGGATAGTCATCAAGCAGAGATCAGGACGTCCGGGGCTGCGGTGCTGGGAAGAACGCCGGTGGTCTGCTGTCGGGTTTTGGAATTCTCGGAGTATCATCTGGTAAACTAACATAACTCATAACTATGGAAAATCACCATTTTTCATAGGTAGATCAACTATATATGGTCCATTTTCCATAACTATGTTAGTTTACCAGAGGGTATCCCTTCATGTTGAATGGTTTTAAGATCATGATTGACCATCATTAACCACTGTTAACATTAACCATTATCAACCCTTATGAACCATTTTTAATCATTATTAACCACTATGAGCCATTCGGTAAAGCAATGTCATAAACCATCCATATTTTGATGGTTTTTACCACCCATGAAAATGGCAAATTTGGAGATGGTTTGCTATTGCTTTGCTGACACGAGTAAACTTCACACATGCCTGGCAATCCATGATTGTTTGATAAATGATCCACATTGAATGGGCTTGTCTACTGCAGGGTATATTGACCGTGAATCTGTCTTAAAGGTATTGATGTTTTGTGACTTGTGGCCAATTCCCACGACAGAGTAGAACCTATTCTTTCTTGGCTTAGAAGTGAGAGAACTGGGCAAAGCACAATGGGAAGTCCCTCCTCTGTGTAGGCAGTTTGAGACTCTGATGATCAGTTCCCCAGAAAGTAAATCCGCTTGCTGTTTCTTCGCCATTCCCATGTTTTTTGTGAAGCAGTCAATCCCACATCTGATTTAACTCTTTGAAATTGACGCATTCTCCATGAAACATATCATTTCAGTGCAGCTTGGTTGGCAATGTTCGGTTGCAAAAAGCATGGTGAATCTTCGGTAGTCCACAAAAAAGAGCAGTAGTTGTTCTGATTGCGGTTACATTCCATGTGTAGCCAAAAAACTAAAGGATGAGTTTCTACCCATCCAGTGGGTTGGGGATGAAACACTGCTCTCATGTTGTCCATTCTTCCCGGGTCTTCCCGCGCTCCATTCGATGTACAGGNTCTACCCATCCAGTGGGTTGGGGATGAAACACTGCTCTCATGTTGTCCATTCTTCCCGGGTCTTCCCGCGCTCCATTCGATGTACAGGTGGTAAAAAAAACCACTGGCCGGCAATTGACCTGGGGTGATCTCGTCCAAGCCTGCGGATCTTAAAGAAAGACGCCCTGAAACAAAGGCGCTGGAAATAGAAAAAAATGGCAGTTCAATATACTTGAAATTCAAAGCCAGTTTGAAAATGAATATATCTCAGTTCAAGGTATATTCATGGCAGTCAAATTCCAACACATGGGTGGGACCGGCTTTGAACCCTGAGACAGAATCCTTTCATGGATCAGATTTGTGGATCAGTGCCAACTACCATGTATATTCATATTCATGTACATACAAGCACTTCCGAAGTAGTAGGCATGTTAATGAGATCTACACACATCCATCTATCTCGGTAAATAATGGTGTATATTAGTAGTGTGATATATATATATATATGCATGAATATACACTGTATTGCATGCAAATCAGTGGGTTACACAGCTTCCATTGAAACCCACAAAAGTTGGATCATCCACTGGTCGAAAATTCCCCAGGCACCAGGTCTTCCGGTGCGTCTGGCTTTCGGCGGAAATCCAGGTGAAGTTCGGACCATACCCTTTTTTTCGCTAGTGTTGGGATTCATGGTTGGTGGCTGGGCGTTAAACATAGGATGAAAACCCTGTTATTTAAAGGGATAAACCCAGGATAAACACTTCCTCTTTGGCTTTGTCTGAAAATAGGGTACCCCCAATTCCAGTGGTTTATGATCGTTTTCCCATATATTCCCTATTAAAATGGCCATTTGGGGATATCCCCTATCTTAAGACATACAAACCAGGGTGACATGGCACAAAAAAGCACCCAGTCACTCTCCATTTTCCAGAGTCCTCCCAGGTGATGATGTACAAACAGGACATAGTCGGGCTTGTCTCAAAATTTTTGATGTCAACCCCGGATTGATAAAGCATGCTTTATTAGGGGATAATCCCCCAATAGTCACAATGTAAGACTTAAATGCTAATTTCCTAATGAAACAGCCGTTTGGGGTTTATTAATCCAGGGTTGACATTAAAGGAAAACCAACTTCATCAACCATCAACTTTGGGGTATGCAGCAACATTTTGACACAGACTCAGTTGGCAAGTTGGCCAGGTACTGGAAACCGGTAGAAGGTGGTGCCCCCCTGTTATGTTTGTTGGTAAACCCGTCAACTATAGATATATCTGCCATAAACCATAGTTAACCTAAACCAACTTAGCTATCATAAATTAGCTCTAAATCCCATGAAATCACCATTGTTCTTGCTTCAATCACCATTTTTCCTATAGTTTCTATCCGTTGAAACCACCACCTCGTAGCAAACTTGTAGCCATTTGAGTTCGACTTCGCTCCACCTGGAGACACTCCGCCAGCATTCCGGCGTGGAGGTTTCGCTCGCGGGTAAAGTCATCCCTGCTCACTCCACTTCTTCTCAGCCTCGGCCTGCCACTCTTCCTCAGGTAATGCGAGATTGGCCAAGCATGGGTCCACTATGGTCCACTTATAGGAGATATACTGAGATTTAGTGGGATTTAGTGGGATTTCATGGTGATATACTGAGATATAAATAGTATAGCAACTCCTGAAAAGATTTCGAAAAGTGTTTTTTCCAGGATGTGAACTAGATGATGTTTCCTCATGTTTCTTCCATGCTCTAGAAGATTTCCAACTTTTATATCTTTTTTGAGGTTCCTATAATCCATGTCACTGGGAACACAACACAAGCTATCCCAGCAGAGTGGTGTAAATACATGTAAATACAAGGTGGTACACCAACAAAAACGGCCCTCTGAACGATAGACAAGTTGGTTTATAACTTGGCAAAATCATGGTAGATTTATGTAGATCTATAATGATTTAATGATTTATCTAATAGTTTTATAGATGGGTTTATATCATTGCACCATTGTCTGAAGGTTGATTTATTTTCATCCGTGGTGAACTTGTGGGAGCAAGTATAGAAGGATGAAATCAGGTCCCATCTAGAAGCAATTCTTTCCCAACCCTTCCCCTCAATAGTTGACGCTGGTGCAATGCAATCGATTTGTTCACTTTGGGTTCTCACACAAAGGGGCGTTCCAATGATGAGGGGAGGGAATGTGAGGCAGAAATTCGCAAACTTCTCATCTAATCAAATTACATCCCAATCAAATCTCCACTAAATATCAGTGCCCCATAGATTCCCATGTAAACACCATACATTCACATAAAACCCAATCACCATCCTCCCAATCAACGTACAGACTGGACACCACCAGTATTGAGAGGAAAGTAACTCCCAGAAAACACAGTCATTTCGCGAGAGCATGATGCTGAACCACTGGATTTGGAGGTATCCTATTCTCAGACAACCCCATAAAATCTTTATAAAGTACACAACAACATAAAATCACCATAAAATCCCCATAGAATCACCAAACATTGGCATAACATCACCATAAAATGCCATAAAATCTCCGTAAAATCACCATGAAGTCCCATAAAAACCGTCCAGTTTTCATCCCCAAGAAATCCGCCATCCAAGAGTCCCAAGCGAGATCCCAACCGTCTAAAAACTTCACATCTGCCTGGTGGCCGCAACATGCAAAAAATATGATCCATAATTGATTACTGGAACATATATTTTTAAAAGTTGTTCTAATAATGGGACAACTAATAGTGACTGGAAACAGTTTTGTGGAACTGACAACAGGACATGAAATTAGAGTTTATACTGGATTATGCAAAGTTAGTTCCTAGTTCAAACTGAGCTTTAAAACTTTAGGGAACCATCATTTCGGAACAACTAATATGAACACCATTTGCTTACTATAATAATAGGAACTAGTATGAACTAGTCAATTCATATTGTTGGGTGATTTTGTGTTTTTTTCACTATAAACATTAGAGAACACACATGGAATACACCATGAATATGTGAATTTCGAGGGGGACAATGGGGATTTCACTACTGAACATGGGGATTTATAGTTGATTTATCTGTGATAGATACATTTGAAATGGGCCAATTCTGGTCAATGATAGATATGTCTGTAGTTAGTGAACATGAACCAACAAACATAACTGGTGGGGGCCGCATTGCGGCTGACGATTCCTGGGATTGTCATCGCTTTGCTGCAGAAAAGATATCGGCCAAGTTTGATGTCCAAACAGCATGCTGTCAAGGCACGATGGTACACCCTGCTTGGTGGCTCATACCAGTAAATGGGTTGTAAATGATAATAATCCCACAACTTGCCTCATCCTGTGTTTGTGTTTGATATATCTGGGATACCTGATTGAGAGTTACCAGTGGGATGTGTAGCTTTTAGAAAAAACAATTCCTTCCAAGCAGTGTGCCTGGTACAAGTAATCCTTTTGGACAAGAATAGATGGGTCGCAAAAACTATACCATTTACTAAATCATTTACCTATTGCGAACTGTACCATTTACTAAATAATGTACCATAATATACCTATTAATTCTTATGTATTGGTATGTATTGATTCTTATATGCATTGCTATATACCATCTATGAACATTTCCCTGTTGATTCTTACATGATCTTAAATTAGGGAGGCCCTTCTTTTCCTGTCCATCAACCCTTCTGCAGTGGGACGTTTTGAGGGACTTCTGTCTGAACGCCGCCGCCTCGTAGAGGTAATCAATTTGATTTACGTCGAGGCCGTCGAAGAGGAACTCAATCTCTGCCTGCGATGGCTGGCTGGTGAGGCAGACAGGAAACTCAAGTCTTGACATGGTCCGAAACTACTTGAAATCATGAAATGGATATCTATTTGGCGGTCTTCATTTTGATTGTGTTACACTTCTGCCTACCACACCATCAAATTGTGTGTTTTCTTTTGTATCTTTGCGTCTTTGATTTCGATTCGTAACCACACAGGATCAAGGCAAAAAAACACATGACAATTCGCAGTCCAAAAGTGAGTGGTTCAGACTTCAGAAAACAAATTGGTTTTGAGCTTCAACATGCTTCCCCTCCTTGTGTTGCAAGCAACAATGCATCCAAACTCTTATTGCAACTTGCAAGAGCTTCGCAGACATACAAATCTCTCAGGGAACTCCCCATCTATTTCAATTTCTAGATGATTCTCCCATCATCAAATGAGGATGAATGACAATGGCCAGGTTTTATTTGCATGATTATCAGAGGGTACAAGGTGGGCCCCCCAAACGATAGCTGTTCTTCAGTTCACTAGGCCAATTCTCGCAGATGCATGTTTGTGGTAGATAGTTCGAACTAGTCACCGGGGTGAACAAAAACCAACTTTTAACTAGGGGTCAACTACACATCACCATGTTTGCTACTTAAATCCTCTTATTTTCCTTTATTTTGATGATGAAAGCCCCATCTATGGGGGCGCGGCTTCCCCATTCACCCCTTGATCCACCGAGCGCGCCTTACAAGAATCCTCACCTTTCGTGCAACGCTCCAATTCTTTTCTGGAGAGTTTGCCTTAGGTGGACAGTTTTCGGGGACAGACTCAATGCTTCAAGACTGGATGGACTGAGGACATCTTTCAATATCGTCCGGTTCTTGAAGAGTTATTCTAGGAATGTGTTGATCCACTTATTGAAGAGTTATTGACTTGAATAGAGCCTTCAATGTCGGACTTGAATGTATTGAACATGTTCCTTTTTTGGCTGGAAGCAAGACTTTTTGTTTTTGAGGCCGAAACTTGGCTCCAAATTGTGAATGTTGGGATTAGGACATTCAGATATGTCTGCAACCAACAAACTTANGCTGGAAGCAAGACTTTTTGTTTTTGAGGCCGAAACTTGGCTCCAAATTGTGAATGTTGGGATTAGGACATTCAGATATGTCTGCAACCAACAAACTTAAGGAGGTCAACATCGGCCAAGCTTCATGCCCTCCACTGCTTCATCTGTAAAAGGCTCAGAGANTTAGGACATTCAGATATGTCTGCAACCAACAAACTTAAGGAGGTCAACATCGGCCAAGCTTCATGCCCTCCACTGCTTCATCTGTAAAAGGCTCAGAGATAGTCACAGAGGGATGAAAATGGATTAGTACAATCAAAACCATTAGACGATTCCTGGATCATCTATGGTATGCACTTCGCTGCATGTTTGACCCCCTATCACCAGCCAACACATGAAATAAGGAAAACTTGGATGCAATAGAAATCCAATCATGTTGGGTAAATCTTTGATTTCAGATGATTTCAGAAAAAAAACAATGCAACAAACCACGACTCCGACAAGAAATAGGTTCCTGTAACATGTCCATTCATCCAATTCTGCAAACATACATTTTGGGTTTGTCATCGTGGCTGCACGGATACGTTAAGACTCCCACTCTCCAATAGAAGATGTGAAATCAATTCTATGTATCCCCTATGCCTCAATACATCTGCAAAATATCTGCACACATACTCATATGTATATACAGTATGTGTTTGTCCATGTTATAGGCATTGACATTCATGCATGCATACGCATATACATGCAAATATATCCACACATAGAACACACACACACATATATATATATACATAGATACATGCACATACGTATAAGTATACAAATATACATATACACACAATGTCTACATGTATACGCAAATGAAGGTTTCCAATCCACAGGGCTACCCCCAGTTCTCATCCAGTGATGGGATTTTCCCGTTTCTTCTAACCATCCAGCTATTGGGGTAGCCACCGATTTAAGAAGCCAAGGCATATATATATATATACATAGATAAACACATGCATACATGTATGCACAAATCATTCACAAATCTATCCTATGGATTTCTATAGATTTCTCCATTCTCACTGCCCAGGTACAGTTGGAGGTTTGTCCACTGGCACCTGTGTCCAAGGCCCTGAAAGCTGCTGTTGCGGAGCCATGGGTCCTCGCTCAAGGGATTGAACCAGGCGTTTTTTGGGCCCCTTGATGGGTTAAATACCTGCAAACATAGAGGTGTCCTATCGAAAATGCCTGAATTTAATATAATTTAACCATCACAAATGGAAGAACAGTTGTTTTTACCATCAATACTTGTAAAACATTGGAATTTGACATGCCAGAATGCTGGACAATTGGAATTTAACCAGCCAAAACGGTCGACTTGACCACCCAAAAAATGGAGGTTGAACCAGCAACAATTGGTGATCTACCCTGCTAAAATGTTGATAAATGATCAACCGAGATAGAGATTTTCCATGGGTTTATACCAACAGAAATGTTTACTTTTACCACTTTTGGGCCATGATGGGGAACGATGACGTGATGGGAACCAGCAAACCAGCTGGCGGTTTCAGATTTCACCAGCTTTGTCAGGTCAGGGAATTGCGGCTAGCCGCTGCAACGAGGATGGTGGTGATTTAAATTATACTAAGCAACACAAGGAGTTCGTCTTTCTGTATGAATCATGGGTAAGTTTGATACCATGAGAATATGGTTTAATGATCATGTGTTTTTAAGATGTGATATTTTACTTCGCGTAAAGACACACGAAATAGATCTTTATATATCTTTATCATGAAACACCTTTCATCTCATTCCCCCAGACTATCCTCTTTTGTTGGTGCGATCCCAAAATCCTCCAAATGGACAGCTCACATTTCAGCAAGATTTCTTGTGCAGTGTCTCTCGGTAGGGGGAAGGAATGAGTGAACATGGGGTGGTTTCAGAGAAATGTTTTAGGAAACCATGGAAGCATCTCAGTTGAAGACTGTGTAATGTCCCTCTGGTAATTTAACATAGCTTTTGAAAATTGCCATTTATAGTTGATTTTCCCATTAGCAATGGTGATTTTCCATAGTTATGCTAGTTTACCAGAGGGTAATCAATCTTCATGCTTAGTTTCCTGGCTTGTCAATGGGATCATAAGCTGGCGCATTTCCAATCGCCAGAGCTACTAACCACTTGCCAAGTGAGACACATGACTACGTCCTCTTCTCTTCGACAGAGAACGTGGGTGATCTTTAAAATTTAAAGTACCATTTTGTATAATACAACCCGCCAAAACCCGCCCTAAAAAGAACAAAAACTTCTATTTAGATAATATTCAGCAATTATGCTAGTAAAATCATGAATTCAATAGACACACACATCCATTTGATTCTATTGTGCGTTTTCCTTCTCTACATCATTTTGTGGCCAAAAAAAACCAAGGAATCGCCCAACTGGCCCTCCTGTCGGCCCAGGTATTAAACTCCGCCAGATGCTCGTGGCTCTTCATGTCCCAATCGCGCAACTCAATGTATCCTCAGCCGGATGGCAGTATATATATCCCCTATCTTTGTGGCTTCAACACTAGGGGATATTTAAATTTGGAAATCAGGGAGACATTAATGGATTGATGTCAGATGATGGGGGATTTTTAAGGTATTTTAGGTTATTGTATGGAAATTTAAAGGGGAACATAATTGGGATATCCTGTGATGTAATGGAATGCAATAGGATACAGGATATATGAAGAGACCCCCTGATTATGCCTGTTGCTGTGCAAAGACACCATTCACCAGTTCGACATATCTACATATACCCTCTGGTTATTTAACATAGCCATGGAAAATGGCCCAATTATAGATGATTTCTAGTGATTGACCTATAAAAGCATAGAGCTAGGGACGGTCAGTGCCACTCCTTCTCCCGTCAAGCACAGCACCTGAAGATCGACCTCATCACTTTCATCTACTGTACCTTTGTCACTAGATGATGGATCCACATATCTATGCTGTGCCCCGGACATCGTCAGAAATTACATATAATCACTACAGCGCTAAGCCGAAAGATCTTCGCAAAAATCAATGGATACAACTCTAAAATCTAACATGGACCTGTCTTTTTTGGCCATTTCCAAGTCCCTTCCAACTTTGTCGTGAATTCCCAATGTTGTTGGTTTAACCAAGGCCAATCTTTGAATTTCCTTTAACAAGATGCAATTTTCGCTGGCTGGTTTTCATATAATCCCCACATGAACTGCAACTGCATGAGCTGTATTCAACTACCAATCCCAGGGTTGCAGGGTTACCCAGATATCTACCCACTCTTTCTAAACAAATCCCCAATCTTTAAACTTAAACCAATTTTTGATGGTTGAAACCCTATCCATCCAGTTTCGTTGCCCCATGATTCGCATCCGGTGTTTGTTGATCTATTTTTGTACATAATTTGCAAGCAGTGTCTAAGTTCAAACCTTCATTTTCTGGGAAAACCAGCGTGTGTCTTTCAAGATTTCCTAAGTTTTCCTAAGATGTCTCAAAAGTTTCAAGATTTTTCAAGATTTTTCGAAGATGTCGTGAGACTTCCCAATGGTAAACCTTCATGATCCAAGATTTCCCGAGCATTGCAACAACCAAAAAATACCGAGCCTCCTTGGCGTTGCTTTCCTTGGACGCCGCTTCCGCAGCAGCCTCGTGTTGAAATTCTATGTCGGCCGACGTGCCCTAGCATTTTTCCATATATCTGGGGGTTTCCTAGAATTGGGGGTACACATGGGTACACCAAATCATCTAAAGTTGGACCACTTGAGTATTGAAACCCATGGTTTTGGGGTACCCCCATTTTCGGACACCTCCATATCTGGGTGAATTATAATTTCACTAACCTGGATCAAGATCATTTTGGGATTGTTGCCCCAATCCCAACCATCATTCCAGTGAGGTCGCAGGGTTCGGTCGTTATAATTTAGCCAGATAACATGCAATTTGATTATAGATTGTGGGAAAGCCTTGTTAATGAGGATCGAAACCACGGCCAAATTTCGAAAGCCAGAGAACACAAACAAGCATCATAATTACCCTCTGGTACTCAAACATGACAGGCTGGAATATCCACCATGTGTAGATGATTTTCCAAGCTATACACCTACATTTAGTTTGAGGTGATTTCCCAGCTACCCATGTTTAATTGCCGGAGAGTAATACATATTCATTCCATTTCATTCCCCATTTATGGCAGCAAAAATGTCCTATCAATCGAGCATTCTCCGGTCAGCTTACCCAAGATTTATTGGTAATTGATTTTTTTTCCCAATGATTGTTGCTATTTGTTGCTTACATCTGGAGGAATCCTCAGTTTTGTCTTCTCTACAATGTGGGACCCGCAAGATAGCTAAGTTGGTGTTTAACTACAAGAACTAGGGATTGTGGTGGATAGAACTAGAGATAACTAGAGTTAGATGGAGTTATAAACCAACAAACATAACTAGGGGGCCCACCTATACAAAACCAAGATTCACCCTTTTGCCATGTTAGCTCCACCCCACCAATGCGGGTATTCATAGATAGACTACTCATGAGGAAAATGTTCAGGTCCTTAACCATCTCAGAAAGGTTGCGTCAGTCCCTCGAGCCGCGCTTATTTTTTGCATAGATATCTATCGGGGGAGACGTCAAAGAAATTAAGCACAGCCTGCAGAACTGAGAGATATCATGCCTGACGAATGGGGAGCATTAAAGCTTTGAAGACTGGATGGAAAGGTCACCCGCTCCAGGTTTTGGTTGAACCGATAGCCAAAACTCAAACTTTGAAGACTCGATGGTAAGGTCACCCGCTCCAGGCTCTGGTTGAAATAATAGCCAAAACTCAAGCTTTGAAGGCTTGATGGCAAGGTCACCCGCTCCAGGCTTTGGTTGAAACACCCGCCAAAACTCAAGCTTTGAAGGCTCCATGGCAAGGTCACCTGCTCCAGGCTTTGGTTGAATTCCCAGCCAAAACTCAAACTTTGAAGGCTCGGTGGCAAGGTCACCCGCTCCAGGCTTTGGTTGAACCAATAGCCAAAACTCAAGCTTTGAAGGCTCGATGGCAAGGTCACCCGCTCCAGGCTTTGGTTGAAATCCCGGCCAAACCTCAAGCTTTGAAGACTGGATGGCAAGGTCACTCGCTCCAGGCTTTGGTTGAAATCATCGCCAAAAATCAAGCTTTGAAGACTCGATGGCAAGGTCACCCCCTCCAGCCTTTGGTTGAATCTCATGCCAAAACTCAAGCTTTGAAGGCTCGATGGCAAGGTCACCCGCTCCAGGCTTTGATTGAAATCATTGCCAAAACTCAAGCTTTGAAGACTCGATGGCAAGGTCACCCGCTCCAGGCTTTGGTTGAAATCATAGCCAACACTCAAGCTTTGAAGGCTCAATGGCAAGGTCACCCGCTCCAGGCTTTGGTTGAAATCATTGCCAAAACTCAAGCTTTGAAGGCTCGATGGCAAGGTCACCCGCTCCAGGCTTTGGTCGAAATAATAGCCAAAACTCAAGCTTTGAAGGCTCGATGGCAAGGTCACCCGCTCCAGGCTTTGGTCGAAATAATAGCCAAAACTCAAGCTTTGAAGGCTCGATGGCAAGGTCACCCGCTCCAGGCTTTGGTTGAAACCATCGCCAAAACTCAAGCTTGGAAGGCTCGATGGCAAGGTCACCCGCTCAAGGCTTTGGCTCGACGAGTTTCCAATACTCAAGCTTTGAAGACCGGATGGAAAGGTCACCCGCTCCAGGCTTTGCTTGAAACCGTTGCCAAAACTCAAGCTTTGAAGGCTCGATGGCAAGGTCACCCGCTCCAGGTTTTGGTTGAATCTCCAGCCAAAACTCAAGCTTTGAAGACTCGATGGCAAGGTCACCCGCTCCAAGTTTTGGTTAAAATCAGCGCCAAAAATCAAGCTTTGAAGACTCGATGGCAAGGTCACCCCCTCCAGGCTTTGGTTGAATCTCAAGCCAAAACTCAAGCTTTGAAGGCTCGATGGCAAGGTCACCCGCTCAAGGCTTTGGTTGAAACCGTTGCCAAAACTCAAGCTTTGAAGGCTCGATGGCAAGGTCACCCGCTCCAGGCTTTGGTTGAAATCATAGCCAAAAGTCAATTTTGCAAGGCTGCGAGGGAGGTAGTGTAAATACTCTCCACTGGTTGCTCCTTCAAGTTTCGTAACACCTTCCAGCACAAACTCTCTCTCACTAGTCGGGAACCCACAGACACAACACCATGCAGTGTAGACATTTGTTGGTATGTAAGTGCAGGACAGCATTGCAGATTTTCCAACGATTCCTTGCTCTCCCAAGGTCTGATTCAGCGTCAGCTTTGCATTCACATGATGCACGGCGAGCTTTGCGCCCAGCTTGCAGGGAAGCTTCTCCGACACCAATCTGCGCAGATCATATCCAAGCATAGAGCGAGGGATGGTCAGTGTCACTCCTTCTCCAGTCAAGCACAGCACCTGAAGATCGACCTCATCACTTTCATCTACTGTACCTTTGTCAGTAGATAGTGGATCCACATATCCATGTTGCGCCCTGGACATCGTTATAAATTACATGTAATCACTGCAGCCCTAAGCCGAAAGATCTTCGCAAAAACCAATGGATACAACTCTAAAGTCTAACATGGACTAATCTTTTTGGCCATTTCCAAGTGCACCATCTCCAAGTGGGCTCCGTATGGGCTGGTGCATTCTTTTTCCGCCCTACCTTGCTTATGGCAAGTCGTGAAGTTTGAATATGAGTAACACGTTGACTCACACGTTGCCATGATGCAGAGAATCTGAGTCATTCTATTGGGGTGTCTCCAAATCAGGCAGTCGTGATCAAAAGGTTGAAGATTAGTTTGGGCTATCCCCCAAACTTCAGAAAACACCATGTCCACTAGGTGCACTTTTGATTGCTCCCATCCATATTTTTCATGGCTAGCTCCCCATTCTGGCTGTAAATCGCTTTCCCTTGACAATGGTTTCCGGCTCATCGAAGTCCGGCAAACAGATAGTCAAATGATGAAAGGCAGAAGCGTCTGGTCGACAGGAAGCCCATACTTTTGATTTTTCAATGATTCAATATTCATTGGATTGGTTTATGGGAAAATTTACAGGAAACCATGGATTTTCCCATCAAATATGGGGATTTCCTGTAAATTTTTCCATTAACCAATCCGTTGAAATATCCAAAATTGTAGGTGAACAAATACCTTCAAGGTGGGACCCTATTTGAAAGATTTGTTTGTCTAGTAACTGGTCAGTAACCATAGTTACAATCCATTTCTAGATGGGATAACTCGCGAAAAATAGGGAGGTTTATTAATCAATTGCTAGGTGGGATGATCCAAGTAGATTACCAAGTTGGTATATTATATAGTAGGTTCAGTGTTGTGGGTATGGTAGATATATTCAAGTATAGTCAAGATGGGTTCTAAACCAACAAACACCACTGGGCGGGCAGCACCTTGCATGACCATACCAACAAAGATTTGGCAGTGGCTCAAAAACCCACGAATTGGACATGTTTCACATTGAACCTTTCGGCAAGGTGGTGCCCTCCATATCCCATATGCTCCATGTATGGAATATTTACCAACATTTACCCTAAGAATGGCCCTTAAATGTACGTAAATATTCCATAGATGGAGCATATGGGTATTATGGCCGTTCGTTTATAAACCCATGAACTGGTTGGATATATCTACCATAAACCCATAGAATTCACCTAGCTCTGTTCACCAACATGTCGCGATTTAGCTGGCACACCACCTTCTGGGGGTGAAATCTTCACATATCTTCACCCTCGATGGCATCCCAAAAAATAATCCCTTGGCATCCCTTTCGACTTTGTGGTGAATCAATTCCCAATCTTGTTTGTTTAACCATGGCCAATCTTAAATTTCCAATACCAATATACTTTTCAGCTGGCTAGCTTAATACATCCCCACATGAACTGCAACGGAATGCGCTTGACTACTAAACATCCAAGGGTTACAGGGTTACCGAAATATCTACCCACTATTTCTAAACAAATCCCCAATCTTTGAACCAATTTTTGATGGTTGAAACCCTATCCAGGTTGGTTGCCCCATGATTCGCATCCGGTGTTTGTTGATCCATTTTTCTACAGAATTCGCGACCAGTGTCTAAGTTCAAACCTTCATTTTCTGGGAAAACCAGCATTTATCTTTCAAGATTTCCTAAGTTTTCCTAAGATTTCCTCAAAAAATTGTAAGATTTCCAAGATTTTCGAAGATGTCCTAAGATTCCCAATGGCAAACCCTCATTATCCATGATTTCCCGAGCATTTTAACAACCAAAAAATACCGAGCCTCCTTGGCGTTGCTTTCCTTGGACACCGCTTCCGCAGCAGCCTCGTGCTGAAATTCGATGTCGGCCGACGTGCCCTAGCATTTTTCCATATATCTGGGGGTTTCCTAAAATCGGGGGTACCCCGAATCATCCAATGTTAGACCACTTGAGTATTGAAACCCATGGTTTTGGGGTACCCCCATTTTCGGACTCCTCCATGTCTGGGTAAATGTCAATATTCATTAATATTTCACAAAACTGAATTAAGGTTATAACTTGGGATAGTTGCCCCAATCCCAACCATCATTCCATTGGCTCTATAACGTGGGGCCCTCAAGATAGCTTAGTTGGTTCATCATTAACTGCAAGAACTAGCGAAACTTGGTGGATATAAGTATAGTTAGATGGAGTTACAAACCAACAAACATAACAAGATTCACCCTTTTGCGATATGAGCTCCACCCCGCAAATGCGGGTATTCATCGATAGACTGCTCACCAGGAAAAGGTTTCAGGTCCTCTACCATTGAAAATGGTTGCCTCAAGTCCCTCGAGCCATGCGCCTTTTTTGCATGGATATCTATTGGGGGACACGTCAAAGAAATTAAGCACAGCCTGCAAAACTGACAGATACCACGTCTGACATACCAGAACTCTTGGACGCATGGGGAGCATTAAAGCATTGAAGACTGGATGGCAAGGTCACCCGCTCCAGGCTTCGCAGGTTGAATTCCCAGCCAAAACTCAAGCTTTGAAGACTCGAGGGCAAGGTCACCCGCTCCAGGTTTTGGCTGAAGAAATAGCCAAAACTCAAGCTTTGAAGACTCGATGGCAAGGTCACCCGCTCCAGGCTTTGGTTGAATCTCGAGCCAAAACTCAAGCTTTGAAGGCTCGATGGCAAGGTCACCCGCTCCAGGCTTCGGTTGAATCTCAAGCCAAAACTCAAGCTTTGAAGACTCGATGGCAAGGTCACCCGCTCCAGGCTTTGGTTGAAATCATCGCCAAAACTCAAGCTTTGAAGGCTCGATGGCAAGGTCACCCGCTCCAGCCTTTGGTTGAATCTCAATCCAAAACTCAAGCTTTGAAGGCTCGATGGCAAGGTCACCCGCTCCAGACTTTGGTTGAAAACATAGCCAAAACTCAAGCTTTGAAGGCTCGATGGCAAGGTCACCCGCTCCAGGCTTTGATCGAAATCATTGCCAAAACTCAAGCTTTGAAGACTCGATGGCAAGGTCAGCCGCTCCAGGCTTTTGTTGAAACCTTTGCCAAAACTCAAGCTTTGAAGGCTCGATGGCAATGTCACCCGCTCCAGGCTTTGGTTAAAACCCCCGCCAAAACTGAAGCTTTGAAGGCTCGATGGCAAGGTCACCCGCTCCAGGCTTTGGTTGAAATCATTGCCAAAACTCAAGCTTTGAAGACTCGATGGCAAGGTCACCCGCTCCAGGCTTTTGTTGAAAAAATAGCCAAAACTCAAGCTTTGAAGGCTCGACGGCAAGGTCACCTGCTCCAGGCTTCGGTCGAAATAATAGCCAAAACTCAAGCTTTGAAGACTCGATGGCANAGCCAAAACTCAAGCTTTGAAGGCTCGACGGCAAGGTCACCTGCTCCAGGCTTCGGTCGAAATAATAGCCAAAACTCAAGCTTTGAAGACTCGATGGCAAGGTCACCCGCTCCAGGCTTTGGTTAAAAAAATGGCCAAAACTCAAGCTTTGAAGACTCGATGGCAAGGTCACCTGCTCCAGGCTTTGGTCGAAATGAAAGCNTCACCCGCTCCAGGCTTTGGTTAAAAAAATGGCCAAAACTCAAGCTTTGAAGACTCGATGGCAAGGTCACCTGCTCCAGGCTTTGGTCGAAATGAAAGCTAAAACTCAAGCTTTGAAGGTTCGATGGCAAGGTCACCCGCTCCAGGCTTTGGTTGAACCCCCCGCCAAAACTCAAGCTTTGAAGACTCGAGGGCAAGGTCACCCGCTCCAGGCTTTGGTTGAAATCATTGCCAAAACTCAAGCTTTGAAGGCTCGATGGCAAGGTCACCCGCTCCAGGCTTTGGTTGAATCTCAAGCCAAAACTCAAGCTTTGAAGGCTCGACGGCAAGGTCACCTGCTCCAGGCTTCGGTCGAAATAATAGCCAAAACTCAAGCTTTGAAGACTCGATGGCANTCACCCGCTCCAGGCTTTGGTTAAAAAAATGGCCAAAACTCAAGCTTTGAAGACTCGATGGCAAGGTCACCTGCTCCAGGCTTTGGTCGAAATGAAAGCCAAAACTCAAGCTTTGAAGACTCGATGGCAAGGTCACCCGCTCCAGGCTTTGGTTGAAATTGGGGCCAAAAGTCAATTTTTCAAGGCTGCGAGGGAGGTATTGTAAATACTCTCCACTGGTTGCTCCCTCAAGTTTCGTAACACCTTCCAGCACAGCCCCAATCTGAAGAAATGGAAGACCACAGACATAACACCATGCAGTGTACACATTTGTTGGCATGTAAATGCAGGACAACATTGCGGATTTTCCAACAATTCCTTGCGCTCCCAAGGTCTGATTCAGCGTCAACTTTGCATTCACATGATGCACGGCGAGCTTTGCGCCTGGCTTGCATGGAAGCTTCTCCGACACCAATCTGCGCAGCTCATATCCAAGCATAGAGCGAGGGACGGTCAGTGTCACTCCTTCTCCAGTCAAGCACAGCACCTCAAGATTAACCTCATCACTTTCATCTGCTGTACCTTTGTCAGGAGATAAGGGATCCACATATCCATGATGCGCCCCGGACATCGTCAGAAATTACATATTATATCAAATAATCACTACAGGGCTAAGCCGAAAGATCTTCGCAAAATTCAATGCATACAACTCTAAAACCTAGCATGGACTCATCTTTTTGGCCATTTCCAAGTGCACCATCTCCGAGTGGGCTCCGTATGGGCTGCTGCAATCCATTTCAACCCTACCTTGCTCATGGCAAGTTGTGAAGTTTGAATAAGTTTGATAGTTAGGTTTATCGGTTTGACTCACATGTTGCCATGACGCAGAGAATCTGAGTCATTCTATGGGCCATTCTATGGGGATGTCTCCAAATAAGGCAATTGTGATCAAAAGGTTGAAGATTAGTTTGGGCTATCCCCCAAACTTCAGAAAACACCATGTCCACTAGGTGCACTTTTCATTGCTCCCATCCATATTTTTCATGGCTAGCTCCCCATTCTGGCTGTAAATCGCTTTCCCTTGACAATGGTTTCCGGCTCATCGAAGTCCGGCAAATAGATAGTCAAATGATGAAAGGCAGAAGCGTCTGGTCGACAGGAAGCCCATACTTTTTAATTTTCAATGTGTCCAAAATTGTAGGTGAACAAATACCTTCAAGGTGGGACCCTATTTAGAGGATTTGTTTGTCTAGTAACTGGTTAGTAACCATAGTTACAATCCATTTATAGCTGGGATAACTAAGGAAACGGGGAGGTTTATGAACCAATTGCGACACGTGGGGTGATCCCAGTAGATAGCCAAGTTGGTAGTAGGTTAAGTGTTGTGTGTATGGTAGATATATTCAAGTAGTTAAGAGGGGTTCAAAACCAACAAACACAACTGGGCGGGCAGCGCATGACCATACCAACAAAGATTTGGCAGTGGCTCAAAAACCCCCGAATTGGACCATGTTTCACATTGAACCTTTCGGCAAGGTGGTGCCCTGCATGTTATAAGGTAGTCTATAAACCCATGAACTGGTTGGATATATCTACCAGAAACCATAGAATTCACCTAGTTCTGTTCACCAACATGTCGCGATTTAGCTGGCACACCACCTTCTGGGGGTGAAATCTTCATATATCTTCACCCCGATGGCATCCCTTTCGACTTTGTCGTGAATCACTTCCCAATGTTGTTGGTTTAACCATGGCCAAGCTTAACCAAGATTTCCCGAGCATTGCAACAAACAAAAAATACCTAGCCTCCTTGGCGTTGCTTTCCTTGGACACCGCTTCCGCAGCAGCCTCGTGTTGAAATTCGATGTCGGCCGACGTGCCCTAGATTTTTTTTCTGATATTTGGGGGTTTCCTAATGTTGTATGGAAAAAAAACAACTCATGGGTTCAATAGAGGGCATACCAATACAGCGCATACCAATACAGGGCATATCCATATGGGGCATACAATCATGTGGCCAGTGGAAAACCCAAAGTATCCCAAAGTTATGACCTTTCCAATAGACACATCACCTTCCAAAACCACGTGCTATACGTCTTTTCGTTGTTTTTTTTGTTCGTGCTGAGTCCGGTGTGGCGGCTCAATTTCAAAGTGGCTATCTATCCAGTCCACCAATCCTGGAGCAGAATTCAAAACCTGGTGAACCTCCGAATTCGAAGTCATCCGAAGATTGAAATGCCAGAATATTACCAATCAGTTGTCAGATGATATATCCTATATAGATACTATCAAATCATCCATTCCAGGATCATTGTCAATTGAATACATCACATTCCCAGTTTGATAGCTCCATTACCTTGCTTCTGCCGGTTACCACTAGAAAATTGAATGCCTGGAACCCAATATCTTTTAAGGAAGTATCCCAGTAAGTGATTTTTTTACTGCATGGGAAGTAACGCATTGTCTTGAGACATCATCTGCACTACAGACCTGATGGAAATCAATGGCACCTGGAAACAACATTACATAGACATCATTGGATTGATTTAACAGAAAAATCGAAGAAACTTTTTTGATTTTCACCATTCAGTATGGATGTCTTGCAAATCTTCCCTGAAATCAATTCTTACTTGAGAAAGTCAAGAGCGTAGCATCCTCAACCTCTGGAAAATGCAAAGCAAAGAAAGTTATTAGCCCCCCAACCGCCCCAAAACCCCCCCCCCCACCCCTAGATCTGCAGCTTCCCACATCCGAACATCAATTGTTGAACCATCATTTTCGAAACGTTCAATTTTCAAATTGGCAGCCCTTCCAAGAGATCGAGCTTTCACATCTCGAAATAAGCAACCCTTCCAAGGGCGAGGTATCAGCCCCATGTCAGAAACAACCATGCGTGCTATGGTATAGAAGTCTCTATGAGTGGTTTGATGACCATTCGCCAATCTGGGCGCATAATCAAAGATTTGACCATGCCACGGATTTGCTGAAGGGGTCCAAAAAAACACGAATACTTTCTACAGATTCCCCAAACCGTGGATTGTCCATGGGGAAAGTAGTTAAAAAAAAACCTTAATTAAACACACCCAGGACTATTCAAGTGTTGGTCAACAGTTTCCCGTTTTGTTGTGCTGTGCGAACTTCAACCACGGCCAAAGGTCGAACCCCAGAGGTTTAAAAACAAGCATCATAATTATGCTCTGGTACTCAAACATGGCAGGCTGGAAAATCCACCATGTGTAGATGATTTTCCAAGCTATACACCTCCATTTACTTTGAGGTGATTTCCCAGCTACCCATGTTTGATTACCAGAGACTGATTCATATTAATTCCCCATTTGTGGCAACAAACAGGTCCCATCGATCCGGCATTCACTGGTCAGTTTACCCAAAATCTGTGGGTAACTTCAGACATTTGTCCCGGTGATTGTTGCTTCAATCCGGAGATATCCTCAATTTTTCGGGCTCTACATGGTATAATGTGGGGTCCCGATAGCTAAGTTGGTTGATAACTGCAAAGAACTCGGGTTTATGATGGATATAACTCTAGGCAGATGGAGTTATAAACCAACAAACATAACTAGGGGGCCCACCTTGTATACCAAACCAAGATTCACCCTTTTGCTATACGAGCTCCACCCCACAAATGCGGGTATTCATCGATAGACTGCTCACCAGGAAAAGGATGGAAAAGGTTTCAGGTCCTCAACCATCTCAGAAAAGTTGCGTCAGACCCTCGAGCCGCGCGCCCCTTTTTTGCATAAATATCTATTGGGGGACACGTCAAAGAAATTAAGCACAGCCTGCAAAACTGAGAGATATCATCCCTGACGAATGGGGAGCATTAAAGCTTTGAAGACTGGATGGCAAGGTCACCCGCTCCAGGCTTGGGTTGAATTTCCTGCCAAAACTCAAGCTTTGAAGGCTCGATGGCAAGGTCACCCGCTCCAGGCTTTGGTTGAAAGCCGTGCCAAAACTCAAGCTTTGAAGGCTCGATGGCAAGGTCACCCGCTCAAGGCTTTGGTTGAAACGCCCGTCAAAACTCAAGCTTTGAAGGCTCGATGGCAAGGTCACCCGCTCCAGGCTTTGGTTGAAACTCGGGCCAAAACTCACGCTTTGAAGGCTGGATGGCAAGGTCACCCGCTCCAGGCTTTGGTTGAAACCCCAGCCAAAACTCAAACTTTGAAGGCTCGATGGCAAGGTCACCGGCTCCAGGCTTTGGTTGAATTTCCTGCCAAAACTCAAGCTTTGAAGGCTCGATGGCAAGGTCACCTGCTCCAGGCTTTGGTTGAATTCCCAGCCAAAACTCAAACTTTGAAGGCTCGGTGGCAAGGTCACCCGCTCAAGGCTTTGGTTGAAATTCTCACCAAAACTCAAGCTATGAAGGCTTGATGGCAAGGTCGCCCGCTCCAGGCTTTGGTTGAATCTATTGCCAAAACTCAAGCTTTGAAGGCTCGATG
This sequence comes from Symbiodinium sp. clade C Y103, assembly GCA_003297045.1. Lineage (NCBI taxonomy): Eukaryota > Dinophyceae > Suessiales > Symbiodiniaceae > Cladocopium > Cladocopium sp. clade C. Next base: position 35,122 of record BGPT01002082.1, on the reverse strand, counting down.
GCAAGATCACCCGCTCCAAGCTTTGGTCGAAATCATTGCCAAAACTCAAGCTTTGAAGGCTTGATGGCAAGGTCACCCGCTCCAGGCTTTGGTTGAAATCAGCGCCAAAACTCAAGTTTTGAAGACTCGATGGCAAGGTCACCCGCTCCAGGCTTTGGTTGAAACCTTTTCCAAAACTCAAGCTTTGAAGGCTCGATGGCAAGGTCACCCGCTCCGGGCTTGGATCGAAATCATTGCCAAATTTCAAGCTTTGAAGGCTCGATGGCAAGGTCACCCGGTGCAGGCTTTGGTTGAAACCCTCGCCAAGACTCAAGCTTTGAAGGCTTGATGGCAAGGTCACCCGCTCCAGGCTTTGGTTGAAATCATTGCCAAAACTCAGCTTTCGAAGGCTCGATGGCAAGGTCACCCGCTCCAGGCTTTGGTTGAAACTATTGCCAAAACTCAAGCTTTGAAGGCCCGATGGCAAGGTCACCCCCTCCAGGCTTTGGTTGAAATAATAGCCAAAACTTAAGCTTTGAAGGCTCGATGGCAANGGCAAGGTCACCCCCTCCAGGCTTTGGTTGAAATAATAGCCAAAACTTAAGCTTTGAAGGCTCGATGGCAAGGTCACCCGCTCCAGGCTTTGGTTGAAACCATTGCCAAAACTCAAGCTTTGAAGGCTCGATGGCAAGGTCACCCGCTCCAGGCTTTGGTTGAAATCAATGCCAAAACTCAATCTTTGAAGGCTCGATGGCAAGGTCACCCGCTCCAGGCTTTGGTTGAAATTGTGGCCAAAACTCAAGCTTTGAAGGCTCGATGGCAAGGTCACCCGCTCCAGGCTTTGGTTGAATTTCCTGCCAAAACTCAAGCTTTGAAGGCTCGATGGCAAGGTCATCCGCTCAAGGCTTTGGTTGAAATTCTGGCCAAAACTCATGCTTTGAAGGCTCGATGGCAAGGTCACCCGCTCCAGGCTTTGGTTGAAATTCTGGCCAAAACTCAAGTTTTGAATGCTCGATGGCAAGGTCACCCGCTCAAAGCTTTGGTTGAAATTGGGGCCAAAAGTCAATTTTGCAAGGCTGCGAGGGAGGTAGTGTAAATACTCTCCACTGGTTGCTCCCTCAAGTTTCGTAACACCTTCCAACGCAAACTCTCTCTCACTAGTCGGGAGCCCACAGAGATAACACCATGCAGTGTACGCATTTGTTGGTATGTAAGTGCAGGACAGCATTGCAGATTTTTCAACAATTCCTTGCTCTCCCAAGGTTTGATTCAGCGTCAATTTTGCATTCACATGATGCATGGCGAGCTTTGCGCCTGGCTTGCATGGAAGCTTCTCCGACACTAATCTGCGCAGATCATATCCAAGCATAGAGCGAGGGACGGTCAGTGTCACTCCTTCTCCAGTCAAGCACAGCACCTGAAGATCGACCTCATCAGTTTCANGAGCGAGGGACGGTCAGTGTCACTCCTTCTCCAGTCAAGCACAGCACCTGAAGATCGACCTCATCAGTTTCATCTGCTGTACCTTTGTCAGTAGATAATGGATCCGCATATCCATGTTGCGACCCGGACATCGTCAAGAATTACATATGAATTCACTACAGCCCTAAGCCGAAAGATCTTCGCACCATCTCCAAGTGGGCTCCGTATGGGCTGCTGCAATCCATTTCAGCCCTAGGGGGTTGATGTTCCTTCCAACTTTCTCGATAATTCCCGATGTTGTTGGTTTAACCAAGGCCAATCTTTGAATTTCCTTTAACAAGATGCAATTTTCGCTGGCTGGTTTCATATATCCCCACATGAACTGCAACCGAANATGTTGTTGGTTTAACCAAGGCCAATCTTTGAATTTCCTTTAACAAGATGCAATTTTCGCTGGCTGGTTTCATATATCCCCACATGAACTGCAACCGAATGAGCTGTACTAAACTACCAATCCCAGGGTTAGAGGGCTATCCAGATAGCTACCTACTCTTTCGAAGCAAATCCCCAATTTTTAAACCAATTCTTGATGGTTGAAACCCTATCCAGGTTGGTTCCCCCATGCTTCACATCCGGTGTTTGTTGATTTATTTTTGTACCTGTTTCGCAAGCAGTGTCTAAGTTCAACCTTCATTTTCTGGGAGAACCAGCATTTATCTTTCAAGATTTCCTAAGTTTTCCTAAGATTTCCTCAAAAAGTTCTATAAGATTTCCCAAGATTTTCGAAGATGTCCTAAGACTTCCCAATGGTAAACCCTCATGATCCAAGATTTCCCAAGCATTACCTAGCCTCCTTGGCGTTGCTTTCCTTGGACACCGCTTCCGCAGCAGCCTCGTGTTGAAATCTGATGTCGGCCGACGTGCCCTAGTTTATTTCTAATATTTGGGGGTTTCCTATAGGGGTGCCCCAAATCATCCAAAATTAGACCATTTTAATTGGGGGGTGGGTCAAAACCTATTATTTTCCATTTTAGTGGGATGAACATCCATTTACCAGCTATTTTGATGTTCACATTCGGTACCAGGGTTTTGACTCATACCCATTTTATTATTGAAACCCATGGTTTTGGGGTGTGGTGAATCATGAATAGTTCATCGAGGTCAGAGCCTATTGATGGCGGTTTTCAAACCACATTTCCGTGGGGACGATCTTCGTATGTCACCTTTGTTTTGGCTGTTGCGAGCGGATCCAGAAATCCAAACACGGTACAAAAATCTCAACATGGTCTGAAAATCCATTGGTTCATCATCATTTTTCCCATTCAATGGCTATTTCATTGGGGGTATCCCCTATTTTAAGACAGAGCCACATATTTCACACTTGAGAAGCAGTTGCTGCAAGGGGAGCTTACCCTTGGCTGGCACCTTTAACGAAACAACTTGTTCACCACAACGAGTTCAAGAATTCACGAGACAACCCCTAGTCTTTGTATGGGAAAGATGACAGGTTCATGCCAATTACTGCCTAAATATGCTTAAATCAAATAAACCCGGTGACTCAAACATTCCAACCATGTACTGTATGATCCTCCCCATATTGTGCCAGTTAGTATCATACTTTATCATCACTTTGACTCATCACATACTAAAATCATTGGGCTATAAAACCCAATGTTTCATCATTATCTTCCCAATATACCAAGGGTTGGTCTTCTGAGGACATCTGATGTCGATCATCTACAAGCTTTCAGGTCATCTTCGGTATTTTGTTCATAATTTCTTCCCTGGCACCGGAGCAAATGCATCAGTTTTGCGCGTTTCACAGTCAGAGCCTTGGAAACTGGGCTGAAGGAACGCTTTTAGGTCACGGTAGAACAAATACTGTAAGAATGGGTGGCAACAGCCACATTGCCAGAGCTGCCGTTGGCTGAAATTTTGCCTTTTCATATACTTGCAAAGAAAAAACAGCCTGGTCCCACGCATTAGACTACTTTTCAATTGGAATTTTGGGAATTAGTCTTTAATTCAATCAGTCTTCCGACCCTGTAAGTCAAACGTGGCAATCAAAAAACCCTCCTATTTTTAGAGGATTTTCCCAAACCTCCAGGGGATCTTCCAGCCAGTGACACGGGTGTTCATGGGTCAGTCCATTCGAATGATCCCCATGGAATCCATCGATCACCAGGGACCAGCGATTGTATAGTTTCTAGTGGGTTGTCTGAAAATAGGGTACCCCCTTAATTTCATGGCGTATCACTCGTTTTCCTTTACTAAAATGACCATTTGGGGGTATATCGGTATATCCCATTTTCAGACAGACATACATATGTGATGGATATTATATATACTTATACATACACATCCCCCATTAACNAATGACCATTTGGGGGTATATCGGTATATCCCATTTTCAGACAGACATACATATGTGATGGATATTATATATACTTATACATACACATCCCCCATTAACATCCCCATCATATCCTCATCAAATCACCATAGAAACCATGAAAGGCATACTTCAACCCACTATTATTGCTGTATACTTCACATCTCACCCATTTCATCGGTTCAATATGTCTATTGAGTCTATTTGCCCCATTTTTGGATGGATGTATCATGTTAACTCCCAATGTGCTTCACCATGTTTGCTGGTTACCCTAGGTTACAACTAAGATAGATGTGGAAAAGCCACGGTTTCCCAAGGAAAATGGGGCCCCCAAACGATAGATAAGTTGGGGCAAATAACTCCGATAACCATGGTTTATGATACTTATAACTTATAACTAATCCTAGGCAAATTATCTACAAATGGTAGCTTTTCCACATCTGACACCTAACGTTCCATCTGATGTGCCTCTCCCGCTGGCGCCGCTGCAGGCGCACCCTCCGCTGCAGCCATNCATCTGACACCTAACGTTCCATCTGATGTGCCTCTCCCGCTGGCGCCGCTGCAGGCGCACCCTCCGCTGCAGCCATGGCGGGCCGGGGTGGGCAAAAAATGGCTGGGGACGTGTGATGAAGTGCAAAGTCTGAGATTGGAGATTGTCTTCATCTCAAGTTGATGAAGTTAGATTAATATATTTCGTTTCTGATATACCAAACTTATTCTTCTTATGAAAAAGAGAAGTATATCAGACATACCAAATTTATTCAACTGATGAAAAAACGAGAAGTATCATTTCCGCGGATCTCTTGGTTGATGCTTCGAATCAAGCTATGAAGTGAGTTCAAGCTGCATCTGACGATGTTTTCAAACCTCTGCCTAAGCTGTATCCTGAAGCTTTGGAATCGGTCTCAGGAGGCTCCAAACCCTGGGATTTCAGGAGTTGTATGAACCTATCTCTATCCTCACAAAACTCATGAGTCACATGTCATGACATGGTCTCTTTGTTTTCTGTAGGCAATTAACCACTCTAACTTGGCTAGCTTTTTGTTGATGGCGAGATGTCGAATCTTTCTCGCGGCTGTCGGGCCAAACCTGCCAGGTGTACCCTTCCCCTGGTTTGATGTCCAGCAAGATGGTCAGAGAATAACACTTTTGACCTGGGCACATATGGAAGTTTCCTAAAATGTTGGCACCTCCAAATCATCTATTTTAAAGGGATTTTCCATTTTTAACCATCCATTTTGGGGTACCCCTATTTAGGAAACCCCCATATGTTTGATTCATCAAAAACACTGAACAATCCATTGAAATCACCAGTCACTGGGGTAACTTGGCTCAAGCACTTACTTTGACATTGTCCTCAGTTGTAGCAATCAAAAATACACACATGCAACCACTACCTCCTTGCACCTAAAGTTGGTGACCCCGATGTGCAAAAACTGCACGTCACAGCTCTCAAATTGCCAGAGGGCATCTCAAATCATGAAGTCGGTTTTTTGGGTAAAAAAAGATGGGCGGGTTTAGTAGATCAGTAACACCATGTGTAATTATCTACGGATTTGTGGGTAGTACTAACCATCACAATTAACCGCTTCGACTTTTTCTCCCTGAATCGCTGTGGTCAAAAACAACTTGCGACTGCGACGCCCCGAGTGGCACAAATGCCACTGACCGATCAAACGAAAGTTGTGGCATTGAGATATTGCTGGCGCGACCCTGAAGTCATATATGAGGTATCTATAGTTATTCCATACACACGTCTGTCTGAAAATAAGGTACTCCCGACAAAACCCATGACTTATCATCATCCAGCAATCTTCGACACACCCGCATTGATTAAATCGATCTTTAACAGTGGATCATTGTAAGCAAAGACAAAATGGGGTGATTTTTTTCAGCGTTTTCATGTTTTCAGCTTCTCAATCCAGTTTATGGTGTCGTTCCATAGAATGACATACTTAATGGTTGGATACACATTGTGATTGGTGGTTTCAACTACTCTCAAGAAATATTAGATAAACAATAGACAATAGATATGGCAGATATGGCAGAACATGGCCAATTCCACCAGTTCTCACCGGCCCTGGGATCAGTTGTCTGCCATCATATTCCAGTTGTAAGCCAGTTGTTAATCTAAGTAGCCATCTGTTCATTTAACGAATTGGTTTTGTATGGCCAATCGAAATTACCCCAACGTGGGACCAGTCAGAAGTTGGTTTACAACCCCCCATCACTAGAATTATAGTCATTTCATTACCGTCAACCCGAGAATATTTGGACTTATCTGCCGTAACTTAGCTATCATACATAAACTATAAATCCTATCCAATTAAATCTCATAAACTACTTCCCACTTGTGTTGGTGAAAGCGCCATTTTCCTAGGGCTTTCCTATGGTTTCCTAGCCCCGCCTTGGTTGGTTTTATCATGGGGCCGATGGCGGCCAGTAGATGCTGCCCATGATTCTCCCTTTGGGATAGTCATCAAGCAGAGATCAGGACGTCCGGGGCTGCGGTGCTGGGAAGAACGCCGGTGGTCTGCTGTCGGGTTTTGGAATTCTCGGAGTATCATCTGGTAAACTAACATAACTCATAACTATGGAAAATCACCATTTTTCATAGGTAGATCAACTATATATGGTCCATTTTCCATAACTATGTTAGTTTACCAGAGGGTATCCCTTCATGTTGAATGGTTTTAAGATCATGATTGACCATCATTAACCACTGTTAACATTAACCATTATCAACCCTTATGAACCATTTTTAATCATTATTAACCACTATGAGCCATTCGGTAAAGCAATGTCATAAACCATCCATATTTTGATGGTTTTTACCACCCATGAAAATGGCAAATTTGGAGATGGTTTGCTATTGCTTTGCTGACACGAGTAAACTTCACACATGCCTGGCAATCCATGATTGTTTGATAAATGATCCACATTGAATGGGCTTGTCTACTGCAGGGTATATTGACCGTGAATCTGTCTTAAAGGTATTGATGTTTTGTGACTTGTGGCCAATTCCCACGACAGAGTAGAACCTATTCTTTCTTGGCTTAGAAGTGAGAGAACTGGGCAAAGCACAATGGGAAGTCCCTCCTCTGTGTAGGCAGTTTGAGACTCTGATGATCAGTTCCCCAGAAAGTAAATCCGCTTGCTGTTTCTTCGCCATTCCCATGTTTTTTGTGAAGCAGTCAATCCCACATCTGATTTAACTCTTTGAAATTGACGCATTCTCCATGAAACATATCATTTCAGTGCAGCTTGGTTGGCAATGTTCGGTTGCAAAAAGCATGGTGAATCTTCGGTAGTCCACAAAAAAGAGCAGTAGTTGTTCTGATTGCGGTTACATTCCATGTGTAGCCAAAAAACTAAAGGATGAGTTTCTACCCATCCAGTGGGTTGGGGATGAAACACTGCTCTCATGTTGTCCATTCTTCCCGGGTCTTCCCGCGCTCCATTCGATGTACAGGNTCTACCCATCCAGTGGGTTGGGGATGAAACACTGCTCTCATGTTGTCCATTCTTCCCGGGTCTTCCCGCGCTCCATTCGATGTACAGGTGGTAAAAAAAACCACTGGCCGGCAATTGACCTGGGGTGATCTCGTCCAAGCCTGCGGATCTTAAAGAAAGACGCCCTGAAACAAAGGCGCTGGAAATAGAAAAAAATGGCAGTTCAATATACTTGAAATTCAAAGCCAGTTTGAAAATGAATATATCTCAGTTCAAGGTATATTCATGGCAGTCAAATTCCAACACATGGGTGGGACCGGCTTTGAACCCTGAGACAGAATCCTTTCATGGATCAGATTTGTGGATCAGTGCCAACTACCATGTATATTCATATTCATGTACATACAAGCACTTCCGAAGTAGTAGGCATGTTAATGAGATCTACACACATCCATCTATCTCGGTAAATAATGGTGTATATTAGTAGTGTGATATATATATATATATGCATGAATATACACTGTATTGCATGCAAATCAGTGGGTTACACAGCTTCCATTGAAACCCACAAAAGTTGGATCATCCACTGGTCGAAAATTCCCCAGGCACCAGGTCTTCCGGTGCGTCTGGCTTTCGGCGGAAATCCAGGTGAAGTTCGGACCATACCCTTTTTTTCGCTAGTGTTGGGATTCATGGTTGGTGGCTGGGCGTTAAACATAGGATGAAAACCCTGTTATTTAAAGGGATAAACCCAGGATAAACACTTCCTCTTTGGCTTTGTCTGAAAATAGGGTACCCCCAATTCCAGTGGTTTATGATCGTTTTCCCATATATTCCCTATTAAAATGGCCATTTGGGGATATCCCCTATCTTAAGACATACAAACCAGGGTGACATGGCACAAAAAAGCACCCAGTCACTCTCCATTTTCCAGAGTCCTCCCAGGTGATGATGTACAAACAGGACATAGTCGGGCTTGTCTCAAAATTTTTGATGTCAACCCCGGATTGATAAAGCATGCTTTATTAGGGGATAATCCCCCAATAGTCACAATGTAAGACTTAAATGCTAATTTCCTAATGAAACAGCCGTTTGGGGTTTATTAATCCAGGGTTGACATTAAAGGAAAACCAACTTCATCAACCATCAACTTTGGGGTATGCAGCAACATTTTGACACAGACTCAGTTGGCAAGTTGGCCAGGTACTGGAAACCGGTAGAAGGTGGTGCCCCCCTGTTATGTTTGTTGGTAAACCCGTCAACTATAGATATATCTGCCATAAACCATAGTTAACCTAAACCAACTTAGCTATCATAAATTAGCTCTAAATCCCATGAAATCACCATTGTTCTTGCTTCAATCACCATTTTTCCTATAGTTTCTATCCGTTGAAACCACCACCTCGTAGCAAACTTGTAGCCATTTGAGTTCGACTTCGCTCCACCTGGAGACACTCCGCCAGCATTCCGGCGTGGAGGTTTCGCTCGCGGGTAAAGTCATCCCTGCTCACTCCACTTCTTCTCAGCCTCGGCCTGCCACTCTTCCTCAGGTAATGCGAGATTGGCCAAGCATGGGTCCACTATGGTCCACTTATAGGAGATATACTGAGATTTAGTGGGATTTAGTGGGATTTCATGGTGATATACTGAGATATAAATAGTATAGCAACTCCTGAAAAGATTTCGAAAAGTGTTTTTTCCAGGATGTGAACTAGATGATGTTTCCTCATGTTTCTTCCATGCTCTAGAAGATTTCCAACTTTTATATCTTTTTTGAGGTTCCTATAATCCATGTCACTGGGAACACAACACAAGCTATCCCAGCAGAGTGGTGTAAATACATGTAAATACAAGGTGGTACACCAACAAAAACGGCCCTCTGAACGATAGACAAGTTGGTTTATAACTTGGCAAAATCATGGTAGATTTATGTAGATCTATAATGATTTAATGATTTATCTAATAGTTTTATAGATGGGTTTATATCATTGCACCATTGTCTGAAGGTTGATTTATTTTCATCCGTGGTGAACTTGTGGGAGCAAGTATAGAAGGATGAAATCAGGTCCCATCTAGAAGCAATTCTTTCCCAACCCTTCCCCTCAATAGTTGACGCTGGTGCAATGCAATCGATTTGTTCACTTTGGGTTCTCACACAAAGGGGCGTTCCAATGATGAGGGGAGGGAATGTGAGGCAGAAATTCGCAAACTTCTCATCTAATCAAATTACATCCCAATCAAATCTCCACTAAATATCAGTGCCCCATAGATTCCCATGTAAACACCATACATTCACATAAAACCCAATCACCATCCTCCCAATCAACGTACAGACTGGACACCACCAGTATTGAGAGGAAAGTAACTCCCAGAAAACACAGTCATTTCGCGAGAGCATGATGCTGAACCACTGGATTTGGAGGTATCCTATTCTCAGACAACCCCATAAAATCTTTATAAAGTACACAACAACATAAAATCACCATAAAATCCCCATAGAATCACCAAACATTGGCATAACATCACCATAAAATGCCATAAAATCTCCGTAAAATCACCATGAAGTCCCATAAAAACCGTCCAGTTTTCATCCCCAAGAAATCCGCCATCCAAGAGTCCCAAGCGAGATCCCAACCGTCTAAAAACTTCACATCTGCCTGGTGGCCGCAACATGCAAAAAATATGATCCATAATTGATTACTGGAACATATATTTTTAAAAGTTGTTCTAATAATGGGACAACTAATAGTGACTGGAAACAGTTTTGTGGAACTGACAACAGGACATGAAATTAGAGTTTATACTGGATTATGCAAAGTTAGTTCCTAGTTCAAACTGAGCTTTAAAACTTTAGGGAACCATCATTTCGGAACAACTAATATGAACACCATTTGCTTACTATAATAATAGGAACTAGTATGAACTAGTCAATTCATATTGTTGGGTGATTTTGTGTTTTTTTCACTATAAACATTAGAGAACACACATGGAATACACCATGAATATGTGAATTTCGAGGGGGACAATGGGGATTTCACTACTGAACATGGGGATTTATAGTTGATTTATCTGTGATAGATACATTTGAAATGGGCCAATTCTGGTCAATGATAGATATGTCTGTAGTTAGTGAACATGAACCAACAAACATAACTGGTGGGGGCCGCATTGCGGCTGACGATTCCTGGGATTGTCATCGCTTTGCTGCAGAAAAGATATCGGCCAAGTTTGATGTCCAAACAGCATGCTGTCAAGGCACGATGGTACACCCTGCTTGGTGGCTCATACCAGTAAATGGGTTGTAAATGATAATAATCCCACAACTTGCCTCATCCTGTGTTTGTGTTTGATATATCTGGGATACCTGATTGAGAGTTACCAGTGGGATGTGTAGCTTTTAGAAAAAACAATTCCTTCCAAGCAGTGTGCCTGGTACAAGTAATCCTTTTGGACAAGAATAGATGGGTCGCAAAAACTATACCATTTACTAAATCATTTACCTATTGCGAACTGTACCATTTACTAAATAATGTACCATAATATACCTATTAATTCTTATGTATTGGTATGTATTGATTCTTATATGCATTGCTATATACCATCTATGAACATTTCCCTGTTGATTCTTACATGATCTTAAATTAGGGAGGCCCTTCTTTTCCTGTCCATCAACCCTTCTGCAGTGGGACGTTTTGAGGGACTTCTGTCTGAACGCCGCCGCCTCGTAGAGGTAATCAATTTGATTTACGTCGAGGCCGTCGAAGAGGAACTCAATCTCTGCCTGCGATGGCTGGCTGGTGAGGCAGACAGGAAACTCAAGTCTTGACATGGTCCGAAACTACTTGAAATCATGAAATGGATATCTATTTGGCGGTCTTCATTTTGATTGTGTTACACTTCTGCCTACCACACCATCAAATTGTGTGTTTTCTTTTGTATCTTTGCGTCTTTGATTTCGATTCGTAACCACACAGGATCAAGGCAAAAAAACACATGACAATTCGCAGTCCAAAAGTGAGTGGTTCAGACTTCAGAAAACAAATTGGTTTTGAGCTTCAACATGCTTCCCCTCCTTGTGTTGCAAGCAACAATGCATCCAAACTCTTATTGCAACTTGCAAGAGCTTCGCAGACATACAAATCTCTCAGGGAACTCCCCATCTATTTCAATTTCTAGATGATTCTCCCATCATCAAATGAGGATGAATGACAATGGCCAGGTTTTATTTGCATGATTATCAGAGGGTACAAGGTGGGCCCCCCAAACGATAGCTGTTCTTCAGTTCACTAGGCCAATTCTCGCAGATGCATGTTTGTGGTAGATAGTTCGAACTAGTCACCGGGGTGAACAAAAACCAACTTTTAACTAGGGGTCAACTACACATCACCATGTTTGCTACTTAAATCCTCTTATTTTCCTTTATTTTGATGATGAAAGCCCCATCTATGGGGGCGCGGCTTCCCCATTCACCCCTTGATCCACCGAGCGCGCCTTACAAGAATCCTCACCTTTCGTGCAACGCTCCAATTCTTTTCTGGAGAGTTTGCCTTAGGTGGACAGTTTTCGGGGACAGACTCAATGCTTCAAGACTGGATGGACTGAGGACATCTTTCAATATCGTCCGGTTCTTGAAGAGTTATTCTAGGAATGTGTTGATCCACTTATTGAAGAGTTATTGACTTGAATAGAGCCTTCAATGTCGGACTTGAATGTATTGAACATGTTCCTTTTTTGGCTGGAAGCAAGACTTTTTGTTTTTGAGGCCGAAACTTGGCTCCAAATTGTGAATGTTGGGATTAGGACATTCAGATATGTCTGCAACCAACAAACTTANGCTGGAAGCAAGACTTTTTGTTTTTGAGGCCGAAACTTGGCTCCAAATTGTGAATGTTGGGATTAGGACATTCAGATATGTCTGCAACCAACAAACTTAAGGAGGTCAACATCGGCCAAGCTTCATGCCCTCCACTGCTTCATCTGTAAAAGGCTCAGAGANTTAGGACATTCAGATATGTCTGCAACCAACAAACTTAAGGAGGTCAACATCGGCCAAGCTTCATGCCCTCCACTGCTTCATCTGTAAAAGGCTCAGAGATAGTCACAGAGGGATGAAAATGGATTAGTACAATCAAAACCATTAGACGATTCCTGGATCATCTATGGTATGCACTTCGCTGCATGTTTGACCCCCTATCACCAGCCAACACATGAAATAAGGAAAACTTGGATGCAATAGAAATCCAATCATGTTGGGTAAATCTTTGATTTCAGATGATTTCAGAAAAAAAACAATGCAACAAACCACGACTCCGACAAGAAATAGGTTCCTGTAACATGTCCATTCATCCAATTCTGCAAACATACATTTTGGGTTTGTCATCGTGGCTGCACGGATACGTTAAGACTCCCACTCTCCAATAGAAGATGTGAAATCAATTCTATGTATCCCCTATGCCTCAATACATCTGCAAAATATCTGCACACATACTCATATGTATATACAGTATGTGTTTGTCCATGTTATAGGCATTGACATTCATGCATGCATACGCATATACATGCAAATATATCCACACATAGAACACACACACACATATATATATATACATAGATACATGCACATACGTATAAGTATACAAATATACATATACACACAATGTCTACATGTATACGCAAATGAAGGTTTCCAATCCACAGGGCTACCCCCAGTTCTCATCCAGTGATGGGATTTTCCCGTTTCTTCTAACCATCCAGCTATTGGGGTAGCCACCGATTTAAGAAGCCAAGGCATATATATATATATACATAGATAAACACATGCATACATGTATGCACAAATCATTCACAAATCTATCCTATGGATTTCTATAGATTTCTCCATTCTCACTGCCCAGGTACAGTTGGAGGTTTGTCCACTGGCACCTGTGTCCAAGGCCCTGAAAGCTGCTGTTGCGGAGCCATGGGTCCTCGCTCAAGGGATTGAACCAGGCGTTTTTTGGGCCCCTTGATGGGTTAAATACCTGCAAACATAGAGGTGTCCTATCGAAAATGCCTGAATTTAATATAATTTAACCATCACAAATGGAAGAACAGTTGTTTTTACCATCAATACTTGTAAAACATTGGAATTTGACATGCCAGAATGCTGGACAATTGGAATTTAACCAGCCAAAACGGTCGACTTGACCACCCAAAAAATGGAGGTTGAACCAGCAACAATTGGTGATCTACCCTGCTAAAATGTTGATAAATGATCAACCGAGATAGAGATTTTCCATGGGTTTATACCAACAGAAATGTTTACTTTTACCACTTTTGGGCCATGATGGGGAACGATGACGTGATGGGAACCAGCAAACCAGCTGGCGGTTTCAGATTTCACCAGCTTTGTCAGGTCAGGGAATTGCGGCTAGCCGCTGCAACGAGGATGGTGGTGATTTAAATTATACTAAGCAACACAAGGAGTTCGTCTTTCTGTATGAATCATGGGTAAGTTTGATACCATGAGAATATGGTTTAATGATCATGTGTTTTTAAGATGTGATATTTTACTTCGCGTAAAGACACACGAAATAGATCTTTATATATCTTTATCATGAAACACCTTTCATCTCATTCCCCCAGACTATCCTCTTTTGTTGGTGCGATCCCAAAATCCTCCAAATGGACAGCTCACATTTCAGCAAGATTTCTTGTGCAGTGTCTCTCGGTAGGGGGAAGGAATGAGTGAACATGGGGTGGTTTCAGAGAAATGTTTTAGGAAACCATGGAAGCATCTCAGTTGAAGACTGTGTAATGTCCCTCTGGTAATTTAACATAGCTTTTGAAAATTGCCATTTATAGTTGATTTTCCCATTAGCAATGGTGATTTTCCATAGTTATGCTAGTTTACCAGAGGGTAATCAATCTTCATGCTTAGTTTCCTGGCTTGTCAATGGGATCATAAGCTGGCGCATTTCCAATCGCCAGAGCTACTAACCACTTGCCAAGTGAGACACATGACTACGTCCTCTTCTCTTCGACAGAGAACGTGGGTGATCTTTAAAATTTAAAGTACCATTTTGTATAATACAACCCGCCAAAACCCGCCCTAAAAAGAACAAAAACTTCTATTTAGATAATATTCAGCAATTATGCTAGTAAAATCATGAATTCAATAGACACACACATCCATTTGATTCTATTGTGCGTTTTCCTTCTCTACATCATTTTGTGGCCAAAAAAAACCAAGGAATCGCCCAACTGGCCCTCCTGTCGGCCCAGGTATTAAACTCCGCCAGATGCTCGTGGCTCTTCATGTCCCAATCGCGCAACTCAATGTATCCTCAGCCGGATGGCAGTATATATATCCCCTATCTTTGTGGCTTCAACACTAGGGGATATTTAAATTTGGAAATCAGGGAGACATTAATGGATTGATGTCAGATGATGGGGGATTTTTAAGGTATTTTAGGTTATTGTATGGAAATTTAAAGGGGAACATAATTGGGATATCCTGTGATGTAATGGAATGCAATAGGATACAGGATATATGAAGAGACCCCCTGATTATGCCTGTTGCTGTGCAAAGACACCATTCACCAGTTCGACATATCTACATATACCCTCTGGTTATTTAACATAGCCATGGAAAATGGCCCAATTATAGATGATTTCTAGTGATTGACCTATAAAAGCATAGAGCTAGGGACGGTCAGTGCCACTCCTTCTCCCGTCAAGCACAGCACCTGAAGATCGACCTCATCACTTTCATCTACTGTACCTTTGTCACTAGATGATGGATCCACATATCTATGCTGTGCCCCGGACATCGTCAGAAATTACATATAATCACTACAGCGCTAAGCCGAAAGATCTTCGCAAAAATCAATGGATACAACTCTAAAATCTAACATGGACCTGTCTTTTTTGGCCATTTCCAAGTCCCTTCCAACTTTGTCGTGAATTCCCAATGTTGTTGGTTTAACCAAGGCCAATCTTTGAATTTCCTTTAACAAGATGCAATTTTCGCTGGCTGGTTTTCATATAATCCCCACATGAACTGCAACTGCATGAGCTGTATTCAACTACCAATCCCAGGGTTGCAGGGTTACCCAGATATCTACCCACTCTTTCTAAACAAATCCCCAATCTTTAAACTTAAACCAATTTTTGATGGTTGAAACCCTATCCATCCAGTTTCGTTGCCCCATGATTCGCATCCGGTGTTTGTTGATCTATTTTTGTACATAATTTGCAAGCAGTGTCTAAGTTCAAACCTTCATTTTCTGGGAAAACCAGCGTGTGTCTTTCAAGATTTCCTAAGTTTTCCTAAGATGTCTCAAAAGTTTCAAGATTTTTCAAGATTTTTCGAAGATGTCGTGAGACTTCCCAATGGTAAACCTTCATGATCCAAGATTTCCCGAGCATTGCAACAACCAAAAAATACCGAGCCTCCTTGGCGTTGCTTTCCTTGGACGCCGCTTCCGCAGCAGCCTCGTGTTGAAATTCTATGTCGGCCGACGTGCCCTAGCATTTTTCCATATATCTGGGGGTTTCCTAGAATTGGGGGTACACATGGGTACACCAAATCATCTAAAGTTGGACCACTTGAGTATTGAAACCCATGGTTTTGGGGTACCCCCATTTTCGGACACCTCCATATCTGGGTGAATTATAATTTCACTAACCTGGATCAAGATCATTTTGGGATTGTTGCCCCAATCCCAACCATCATTCCAGTGAGGTCGCAGGGTTCGGTCGTTATAATTTAGCCAGATAACATGCAATTTGATTATAGATTGTGGGAAAGCCTTGTTAATGAGGATCGAAACCACGGCCAAATTTCGAAAGCCAGAGAACACAAACAAGCATCATAATTACCCTCTGGTACTCAAACATGACAGGCTGGAATATCCACCATGTGTAGATGATTTTCCAAGCTATACACCTACATTTAGTTTGAGGTGATTTCCCAGCTACCCATGTTTAATTGCCGGAGAGTAATACATATTCATTCCATTTCATTCCCCATTTATGGCAGCAAAAATGTCCTATCAATCGAGCATTCTCCGGTCAGCTTACCCAAGATTTATTGGTAATTGATTTTTTTTCCCAATGATTGTTGCTATTTGTTGCTTACATCTGGAGGAATCCTCAGTTTTGTCTTCTCTACAATGTGGGACCCGCAAGATAGCTAAGTTGGTGTTTAACTACAAGAACTAGGGATTGTGGTGGATAGAACTAGAGATAACTAGAGTTAGATGGAGTTATAAACCAACAAACATAACTAGGGGGCCCACCTATACAAAACCAAGATTCACCCTTTTGCCATGTTAGCTCCACCCCACCAATGCGGGTATTCATAGATAGACTACTCATGAGGAAAATGTTCAGGTCCTTAACCATCTCAGAAAGGTTGCGTCAGTCCCTCGAGCCGCGCTTATTTTTTGCATAGATATCTATCGGGGGAGACGTCAAAGAAATTAAGCACAGCCTGCAGAACTGAGAGATATCATGCCTGACGAATGGGGAGCATTAAAGCTTTGAAGACTGGATGGAAAGGTCACCCGCTCCAGGTTTTGGTTGAACCGATAGCCAAAACTCAAACTTTGAAGACTCGATGGTAAGGTCACCCGCTCCAGGCTCTGGTTGAAATAATAGCCAAAACTCAAGCTTTGAAGGCTTGATGGCAAGGTCACCCGCTCCAGGCTTTGGTTGAAACACCCGCCAAAACTCAAGCTTTGAAGGCTCCATGGCAAGGTCACCTGCTCCAGGCTTTGGTTGAATTCCCAGCCAAAACTCAAACTTTGAAGGCTCGGTGGCAAGGTCACCCGCTCCAGGCTTTGGTTGAACCAATAGCCAAAACTCAAGCTTTGAAGGCTCGATGGCAAGGTCACCCGCTCCAGGCTTTGGTTGAAATCCCGGCCAAACCTCAAGCTTTGAAGACTGGATGGCAAGGTCACTCGCTCCAGGCTTTGGTTGAAATCATCGCCAAAAATCAAGCTTTGAAGACTCGATGGCAAGGTCACCCCCTCCAGCCTTTGGTTGAATCTCATGCCAAAACTCAAGCTTTGAAGGCTCGATGGCAAGGTCACCCGCTCCAGGCTTTGATTGAAATCATTGCCAAAACTCAAGCTTTGAAGACTCGATGGCAAGGTCACCCGCTCCAGGCTTTGGTTGAAATCATAGCCAACACTCAAGCTTTGAAGGCTCAATGGCAAGGTCACCCGCTCCAGGCTTTGGTTGAAATCATTGCCAAAACTCAAGCTTTGAAGGCTCGATGGCAAGGTCACCCGCTCCAGGCTTTGGTCGAAATAATAGCCAAAACTCAAGCTTTGAAGGCTCGATGGCAAGGTCACCCGCTCCAGGCTTTGGTCGAAATAATAGCCAAAACTCAAGCTTTGAAGGCTCGATGGCAAGGTCACCCGCTCCAGGCTTTGGTTGAAACCATCGCCAAAACTCAAGCTTGGAAGGCTCGATGGCAAGGTCACCCGCTCAAGGCTTTGGCTCGACGAGTTTCCAATACTCAAGCTTTGAAGACCGGATGGAAAGGTCACCCGCTCCAGGCTTTGCTTGAAACCGTTGCCAAAACTCAAGCTTTGAAGGCTCGATGGCAAGGTCACCCGCTCCAGGTTTTGGTTGAATCTCCAGCCAAAACTCAAGCTTTGAAGACTCGATGGCAAGGTCACCCGCTCCAAGTTTTGGTTAAAATCAGCGCCAAAAATCAAGCTTTGAAGACTCGATGGCAAGGTCACCCCCTCCAGGCTTTGGTTGAATCTCAAGCCAAAACTCAAGCTTTGAAGGCTCGATGGCAAGGTCACCCGCTCAAGGCTTTGGTTGAAACCGTTGCCAAAACTCAAGCTTTGAAGGCTCGATGGCAAGGTCACCCGCTCCAGGCTTTGGTTGAAATCATAGCCAAAAGTCAATTTTGCAAGGCTGCGAGGGAGGTAGTGTAAATACTCTCCACTGGTTGCTCCTTCAAGTTTCGTAACACCTTCCAGCACAAACTCTCTCTCACTAGTCGGGAACCCACAGACACAACACCATGCAGTGTAGACATTTGTTGGTATGTAAGTGCAGGACAGCATTGCAGATTTTCCAACGATTCCTTGCTCTCCCAAGGTCTGATTCAGCGTCAGCTTTGCATTCACATGATGCACGGCGAGCTTTGCGCCCAGCTTGCAGGGAAGCTTCTCCGACACCAATCTGCGCAGATCATATCCAAGCATAGAGCGAGGGATGGTCAGTGTCACTCCTTCTCCAGTCAAGCACAGCACCTGAAGATCGACCTCATCACTTTCATCTACTGTACCTTTGTCAGTAGATAGTGGATCCACATATCCATGTTGCGCCCTGGACATCGTTATAAATTACATGTAATCACTGCAGCCCTAAGCCGAAAGATCTTCGCAAAAACCAATGGATACAACTCTAAAGTCTAACATGGACTAATCTTTTTGGCCATTTCCAAGTGCACCATCTCCAAGTGGGCTCCGTATGGGCTGGTGCATTCTTTTTCCGCCCTACCTTGCTTATGGCAAGTCGTGAAGTTTGAATATGAGTAACACGTTGACTCACACGTTGCCATGATGCAGAGAATCTGAGTCATTCTATTGGGGTGTCTCCAAATCAGGCAGTCGTGATCAAAAGGTTGAAGATTAGTTTGGGCTATCCCCCAAACTTCAGAAAACACCATGTCCACTAGGTGCACTTTTGATTGCTCCCATCCATATTTTTCATGGCTAGCTCCCCATTCTGGCTGTAAATCGCTTTCCCTTGACAATGGTTTCCGGCTCATCGAAGTCCGGCAAACAGATAGTCAAATGATGAAAGGCAGAAGCGTCTGGTCGACAGGAAGCCCATACTTTTGATTTTTCAATGATTCAATATTCATTGGATTGGTTTATGGGAAAATTTACAGGAAACCATGGATTTTCCCATCAAATATGGGGATTTCCTGTAAATTTTTCCATTAACCAATCCGTTGAAATATCCAAAATTGTAGGTGAACAAATACCTTCAAGGTGGGACCCTATTTGAAAGATTTGTTTGTCTAGTAACTGGTCAGTAACCATAGTTACAATCCATTTCTAGATGGGATAACTCGCGAAAAATAGGGAGGTTTATTAATCAATTGCTAGGTGGGATGATCCAAGTAGATTACCAAGTTGGTATATTATATAGTAGGTTCAGTGTTGTGGGTATGGTAGATATATTCAAGTATAGTCAAGATGGGTTCTAAACCAACAAACACCACTGGGCGGGCAGCACCTTGCATGACCATACCAACAAAGATTTGGCAGTGGCTCAAAAACCCACGAATTGGACATGTTTCACATTGAACCTTTCGGCAAGGTGGTGCCCTCCATATCCCATATGCTCCATGTATGGAATATTTACCAACATTTACCCTAAGAATGGCCCTTAAATGTACGTAAATATTCCATAGATGGAGCATATGGGTATTATGGCCGTTCGTTTATAAACCCATGAACTGGTTGGATATATCTACCATAAACCCATAGAATTCACCTAGCTCTGTTCACCAACATGTCGCGATTTAGCTGGCACACCACCTTCTGGGGGTGAAATCTTCACATATCTTCACCCTCGATGGCATCCCAAAAAATAATCCCTTGGCATCCCTTTCGACTTTGTGGTGAATCAATTCCCAATCTTGTTTGTTTAACCATGGCCAATCTTAAATTTCCAATACCAATATACTTTTCAGCTGGCTAGCTTAATACATCCCCACATGAACTGCAACGGAATGCGCTTGACTACTAAACATCCAAGGGTTACAGGGTTACCGAAATATCTACCCACTATTTCTAAACAAATCCCCAATCTTTGAACCAATTTTTGATGGTTGAAACCCTATCCAGGTTGGTTGCCCCATGATTCGCATCCGGTGTTTGTTGATCCATTTTTCTACAGAATTCGCGACCAGTGTCTAAGTTCAAACCTTCATTTTCTGGGAAAACCAGCATTTATCTTTCAAGATTTCCTAAGTTTTCCTAAGATTTCCTCAAAAAATTGTAAGATTTCCAAGATTTTCGAAGATGTCCTAAGATTCCCAATGGCAAACCCTCATTATCCATGATTTCCCGAGCATTTTAACAACCAAAAAATACCGAGCCTCCTTGGCGTTGCTTTCCTTGGACACCGCTTCCGCAGCAGCCTCGTGCTGAAATTCGATGTCGGCCGACGTGCCCTAGCATTTTTCCATATATCTGGGGGTTTCCTAAAATCGGGGGTACCCCGAATCATCCAATGTTAGACCACTTGAGTATTGAAACCCATGGTTTTGGGGTACCCCCATTTTCGGACTCCTCCATGTCTGGGTAAATGTCAATATTCATTAATATTTCACAAAACTGAATTAAGGTTATAACTTGGGATAGTTGCCCCAATCCCAACCATCATTCCATTGGCTCTATAACGTGGGGCCCTCAAGATAGCTTAGTTGGTTCATCATTAACTGCAAGAACTAGCGAAACTTGGTGGATATAAGTATAGTTAGATGGAGTTACAAACCAACAAACATAACAAGATTCACCCTTTTGCGATATGAGCTCCACCCCGCAAATGCGGGTATTCATCGATAGACTGCTCACCAGGAAAAGGTTTCAGGTCCTCTACCATTGAAAATGGTTGCCTCAAGTCCCTCGAGCCATGCGCCTTTTTTGCATGGATATCTATTGGGGGACACGTCAAAGAAATTAAGCACAGCCTGCAAAACTGACAGATACCACGTCTGACATACCAGAACTCTTGGACGCATGGGGAGCATTAAAGCATTGAAGACTGGATGGCAAGGTCACCCGCTCCAGGCTTCGCAGGTTGAATTCCCAGCCAAAACTCAAGCTTTGAAGACTCGAGGGCAAGGTCACCCGCTCCAGGTTTTGGCTGAAGAAATAGCCAAAACTCAAGCTTTGAAGACTCGATGGCAAGGTCACCCGCTCCAGGCTTTGGTTGAATCTCGAGCCAAAACTCAAGCTTTGAAGGCTCGATGGCAAGGTCACCCGCTCCAGGCTTCGGTTGAATCTCAAGCCAAAACTCAAGCTTTGAAGACTCGATGGCAAGGTCACCCGCTCCAGGCTTTGGTTGAAATCATCGCCAAAACTCAAGCTTTGAAGGCTCGATGGCAAGGTCACCCGCTCCAGCCTTTGGTTGAATCTCAATCCAAAACTCAAGCTTTGAAGGCTCGATGGCAAGGTCACCCGCTCCAGACTTTGGTTGAAAACATAGCCAAAACTCAAGCTTTGAAGGCTCGATGGCAAGGTCACCCGCTCCAGGCTTTGATCGAAATCATTGCCAAAACTCAAGCTTTGAAGACTCGATGGCAAGGTCAGCCGCTCCAGGCTTTTGTTGAAACCTTTGCCAAAACTCAAGCTTTGAAGGCTCGATGGCAATGTCACCCGCTCCAGGCTTTGGTTAAAACCCCCGCCAAAACTGAAGCTTTGAAGGCTCGATGGCAAGGTCACCCGCTCCAGGCTTTGGTTGAAATCATTGCCAAAACTCAAGCTTTGAAGACTCGATGGCAAGGTCACCCGCTCCAGGCTTTTGTTGAAAAAATAGCCAAAACTCAAGCTTTGAAGGCTCGACGGCAAGGTCACCTGCTCCAGGCTTCGGTCGAAATAATAGCCAAAACTCAAGCTTTGAAGACTCGATGGCANAGCCAAAACTCAAGCTTTGAAGGCTCGACGGCAAGGTCACCTGCTCCAGGCTTCGGTCGAAATAATAGCCAAAACTCAAGCTTTGAAGACTCGATGGCAAGGTCACCCGCTCCAGGCTTTGGTTAAAAAAATGGCCAAAACTCAAGCTTTGAAGACTCGATGGCAAGGTCACCTGCTCCAGGCTTTGGTCGAAATGAAAGCNTCACCCGCTCCAGGCTTTGGTTAAAAAAATGGCCAAAACTCAAGCTTTGAAGACTCGATGGCAAGGTCACCTGCTCCAGGCTTTGGTCGAAATGAAAGCTAAAACTCAAGCTTTGAAGGTTCGATGGCAAGGTCACCCGCTCCAGGCTTTGGTTGAACCCCCCGCCAAAACTCAAGCTTTGAAGACTCGAGGGCAAGGTCACCCGCTCCAGGCTTTGGTTGAAATCATTGCCAAAACTCAAGCTTTGAAGGCTCGATGGCAAGGTCACCCGCTCCAGGCTTTGGTTGAATCTCAAGCCAAAACTCAAGCTTTGAAGGCTCGACGGCAAGGTCACCTGCTCCAGGCTTCGGTCGAAATAATAGCCAAAACTCAAGCTTTGAAGACTCGATGGCA
>BGPT01002081.1:87046-106324 GCA_003297045.1 Symbiodinium sp. clade C Y103 | reverse complement strand
ACTACTTACTACTACTACTTACTACTACTACTTACTACTACTACTTACTACTACTACTTACTACTACTACTACTTACTACTACTACTTACTACTACTACCACGACTACTACTACTACTACTACTACTACTACGACTACTACCACTACTGCTCCTGCTCCTGCTCCTGCTCTTGCTCTTGCTCCTGCTACTGCTACTGCTACTACTGCTGCTACTACTGCTACTGCTACTGCTGCTACTAGCACTTCTACCCCTACTCCTGCTCCTACTCCCAATACCACATTAAGTGCTCAATGCAATCTGCTCAATACCCAAGTCCCAGAAGTCCCAAGAAAAGACTGCCAATTGCCTATGGCCGGCGGGCTTGCCGTAGGCAATTAAATATTTATATATATATATATATATACATAGGTAGATAATATAGGTATATTTATAGGTGTATATATATATATATAGGTGTATATAGGTATGTATATATAGGTATGTATATATATATGTATATATATATATATGTATATATATATATATATGTGTGTGTATATATATATATATATATGTATATATATATATATGTGTATATATATATATATAGGTGTATGTATATATATATATATATGTATGCGGGAGCCACAGCACTCAAGCTTTGTATGAGTGGAAATGGAAGAAGGTCGGATACCTACAGGTGGGGCTATGCGCCACGGAATGGTCTCTGTGCCNATGCGGGAGCCACAGCACTCAAGCTTTGTATGAGTGGAAATGGAAGAAGGTCGGATACCTACAGGTGGGGCTATGCGCCACGGAATGGTCTCTGTGCCTTCGTTTTGATCCAACAAGCTTGATAGCGATTCGAACGGAATCCAAGTTGCGATGACTGAGACAAGTGAAAACTTGCATNCGGAATGGTCTCTGTGCCTTCGTTTTGATCCAACAAGCTTGATAGCGATTCGAACGGAATCCAAGTTGCGATGACTGAGACAAGTGAAAACTTGCATATATATATATATATATCCTTTTTCCCCCTCCCCCCCAAGAAAACAAATCACCACCAGGTTTTCTCAATGGGTTTGTCTGTAGACGGGGTCCCCAAAATCCACTGGTTTATCACAATGTTCCCACTGAGACATCATAAAGTTCTCCCGTGTTCATGATGTTTTTAAGTGGAAAATGATGACAAACAACGACAAACCATTATGTTTCCCATTGAAATGGTGTCTCATCATCATCATCATCATCATCACCACCATCATCATCACCACCATCATCATCACCACCATCACCATCATTTTCCTCTAAAAATGACAAACATCCAATGGTTTCCACATGTTTTAGACCAACCCAAATCACCCCCAGCCACCCCAGCCATCGGCCCATTCCCCCATCGCCTCGGCCCGCTGCATCTGGTATCGCCGCCGCACATTCGCCAGTTCCCGACGGATCTTTGGTTCCAGCGACCTGTCCGGGACAGCCGGTGGATCTCATGAGTCTTGTTTCACCCACAAAATGGTCGAAACAAGATGTGATTCAAAAAGGACTTGATCCCATCAAATGTATTCAAATGATACGCTTTATAACATACTATCTAATATGATCAATGATGATCAATGAAACGGTTCAATGTGATGATTTGACGTGATTTAAAGTGACACTGAGTTGATTTCAGGGAACAAAATCTGGGGAAGTGTCACTACATCACGTGTTTTTTCCCATCAAATCTTGGGAGGGTTCAAGCCTTTGAGAAGAATCAGAATTTGATCCAGACGTCATGCTATTGCAGTGAAAGGATGTAAAAGGGGCATTTAGTTGTGTGAGAGTCAAACCTAGTGTATTTCATGGCATCCAAACATAGAACATTGAACTACTGGCTTGGGCACCGGTGAAAACATTGAGATGCAGGGAAGATCCAAGTCACTTGGGAGGTGGATATCCATGGTCCGTTCTCAATTCTAGGGACTAGAACTGATAAAGGTTTCCAAAATAGGGGGAACACATACTGGCAAAGGATACAATGGCTGGATAATTACTGTAAATCAAAAATTACAGAAAAATCACGAACCCTGAAATCACTGGTCATTTGGGGATGATTCCCCTTCTTCACCATCAGTGACGGAAAACATTGAGGTCCTGATCAAATTCTTCCAGCAACATGTGACTCACTGCGCTGCAGGACCCGCGGCTTGGAACCCCTGACATGATGCCCGGCAGTTGAGGCGTATGAAATTTCCAGCGCAAACGTTTGCCCCAGGAGTATTTGCCGCCTCGGGAACGCGAACATGGCTGGGGGATCCGCTGGAAAATCACGGGGAACGTGTTTCATGGGAAATCACCTATGAATGGATTCAGAAATGGTGGATTTGGGGTGAACCATAATGGTCAATGGTATGTCGATGGTAGTAAGGGGGCTGAATCCAAATTTACTGGGGATGATGGTTTGGCCGATCCACCCATCCACCAGGGTTCAGCGAGGCTTGCCTGCGAAATCATACAAACATTTGGGGCAGACTACTGGATGGTCTCAAAAAATGAATCCATTCTTTGGGACAATTTCAATGTTCACCTCTCAATATTGGTGGGGACAATGGGTTTGAAACCCATGCCCAAACAAGACTAGCTGCTATCAAACCAAGCCCCACACGCACAAAGTAGTGCCAGCAATAACCTGCAGTTGAGTCGACCAGGGGCCACAAGGCCAAAACTCAGCCGAAAATGGAAGATGTTTTTTTGGATCATATATCTGGCCGCGTTTTTGCAGTACACAGATGGGGCCCTCTTGAAACCTTCTTTTTGTTACTACACGGTTTGCTTCAAACCTTGCAATGTGCCTTCAATTCAAGGTGGCATCGGTGATGTAAAATGGTGGCTATCAAGAAGCACCAGATCCGGAAAACATTTGCTGGAGACAATCAGCCTCCACAAGCCACACATCTGTCAGTCTGCACTGCCCAACTAGATACAGGCTCTACTTTTAGGTTGTCCAGCAGTCAGCAGCAATCATAGAAGAAAAGGACTCCGAGTACATGTCAAGCCATTTTGACATGTAAATCCATCGTTTGGCGGCTTTACAATGAATGAGCGGTCTGCAAACCAGTTTATACCACCATTCATAAATGGAAGGGATCCATTCCATAACTGTACTATACGTATAAGCATGTTCACAATACATAATACATTATACGTTATACATTCTACATTACACATTACATATATATATATAATAATTAATAAGTATACATTATAAACTATACATTATACATTATATATCATATATGATATATGATATAGTAGAAATATAGATCTTACATGCTTTGTACTATATTACATATATTACATGCATATACATATATTACATGCATATACATATAAATATGTGTATGTATATATACATATATACACATCATGTTAGACACGTCTGTATACATACATATGTATGTATATATTAGATATATATACTATCTATCACATACCAAATCTCTCAACCTGGCTGAATGGCAACCTCAGTACCAGACGATAGCTTCGGGTCCAGGGCCGTTTGTCGATGTTCGGCGCCCTCAGGAGGTGTACTTGAAAGGCCCAAAGATATGGCTGGAAGGGACCAAAGAAAGGACGACCTTAGATGGAAATTTAGGGGATTGGGGGTACTATAGTCTAGACAACTATAGCAATATGACAACGACAGTCTATCTTGAGACAACTATAGTTAGTGATATTACTATAGTAGTCCCCAAATAGATAGACAAGTAGTCTGTGACTATTTAAATAGGATTTTACTTTTCTATCATTTTGGGGATTACTATATATAGATCCTAAAAAGACCGAGCATGCAATGCTGATCCGACCTCACTAAAATTGTGCGGTTAAATACATTCCAAATTCCGACCTCAGCAGCGTTGAAACAACGAAAGTAGGTCCCAGTCGATCAAGTGGGGCTCCCAAAACAATGTCAACAAAAATCATCCAACATCAGCCAATCCAACATAGTATTTCAATTGATCATAGTTTTGGCCTTGCCAGTGGAACTGCTGAAACCATCAAGCAGCAGGGCCCTAGATCCATGTCCCGCCTGGGCTGTAGAGGTTGAATCACTCGAACTCCCATCAGCCGGGGCCTGAAGAAGCCCTTCACACCGAGTTCGATGTTGTGTGCCCTTGAAATTGCTCGTTTGAGGCCAGAAAAGTATGACTTTAGGATAGAGAGAGAAACCAAGAAGAACTTTAGACTTGACTCAAAGTTAGTAATGTAAAGAGACCCAGCAAGGATTTAAGATTGTTGAAAGCAAGCAAATGCGGGGACATGAACAACCAAAAGTTGGCCGCGGACTGTATGTCCTAGGATACCGAATGCTGACCAATACCTTTTGGCTTGATACTGGATATATAATATAAACATATATAATAAGTATAAGTATAAGCTTATTTATTACTAGACTGCAAATGATATCTTTTTAAGGATCGAGACAAGAGCAACATAACATTGGCTTGGTCCCAAATTCCATGAAGCCATCTTGTAGGTGAAGGTCGGGATAGCCACTTCAGTGAAACATAGTGAAACTAGTTCCCAGATCCCGAGAGGTAGAACTTCTAGCAGATTCCATTGCTATCTATCCCTAAGAAGTCTACAAAACCTAGAAAAAAAAACAAAAAACATCTTACCAAAGCAACAACATAGGGGGATTCGTCAAAAAAGATTCATACCGAAGGTACCTACTATCATTTCGTCGTGATTTACTTGTCATGTCTTTGGGAGGACCCCAGAACTCCCCAGAACTGGGCTGCCGTGACGAGTATTTTGGCACTAACTGCTCCACACCCACACCATCATAGGTGTTTTTCAAGACCTAAGACCCAAGATTTTGAGGTTGGGGTTGGGTGGTAGGGGCTGTGGTTGGGGTTGGGGACTTGCGGGGTTGGGGTGGGAAACAGAAAAAAGTTCCTCTTAAGCGAAATGTTTGTGTTTTTGTCAATGTAGACGAAGTTGCAGTCTGGGTCTTCCTGTTCGTGGCTTCCATTTTTTCCAGTCTTCTACTGTTGAAGCTCAGCCGTTGGGACCCTTGCTGCTTGAGAGGTATTCGGCTACGGGGTTATGGTAATCCCAAATAAACATAAATAAACAAAGTAGATTGATAACCCCCCATATTAAATCAACAAGGCTAATTGTGATGGCTCAAATGGGTCTATATACAATGCTTCCACTCACCAAGCGAGGCACGCGCAAAGAATAATGAGCTGTTTCAAGGGACTGAATAGCTTGAAGAGCTGCTGTTGTAGCAACCATGGAGCTGCCAGAACTGTCATTCTACATGTTTCATAATGTTTCCTTGGGGTAATTTACACACTGGAATTCAATAAGCCATCTGTTTCTGGGGTTCTCCAATGGAAAATGTGGTAGGGATACTAACTTCTATGCTAGATACCTAGACGTGCAGGTGGATCGTTGGTACGTCCCGGTCCCAACTGAGCCTCGCACAAAGCCCGAGTTTAGGTACTTGTTGCGTACTGTCACACAATAGCCTTGACCATCAGCGGAAAATGCTGAGTTCCCATCCCAGACAAGTGCTGTTTCAGCAACACTGAAATCAGTGGAACCACTCTGAAAAGAACTTGATCATTTCACTGTCAACGAAAGCGAATTCACAAAATGGCAGGAGAGCTGACCTATCAGGTTGAAGTCTTGCAGAATCCCAGCGCAACAACTCCCCACCTTGAAAAACTGCAAAGGTCTGTTGGCTACCTCCGAGAGAGAACCAAATTCTTCGCAGAAAACAAGCGATTCGACTATCGAACAGAAGGTGGGTGTCTGGAAAGGATAGTACTCCTGGCCTCTTGACCTTCTAGTCACACAGATTGCGACCCTAACCAGACTGCGTGACCAAACGCATCCAATTTACACCGACAAGATTGTCCTGAAACAAGAAAAAATGAATGTCACCTCAACTTCATTGCCCCTCAAAATTGGATACAGTTTCATCCATGTTCATCTATTTTCAAGCATGTTCACCCATCTTCATCATTATCTTCATGTCATTCATGTTCATCCAAATGTCATCCTCGATTCACCTTCAAAAACCATGGGCTTCTGATCATCGGAACTTCGCTTGAGAAAAAACAAGGTCCCCGAACGGCTCAGCTCATACTTCACCTCAACCAAATCTCCGGGCCTGGACTTCAGATGAAGTTTCCCATGGAAGTTGTCTGATCAGAAATGGAACATCTCCGGATTT
Source organism: Symbiodinium sp. clade C Y103 (assembly GCA_003297045.1). Classification (NCBI taxonomy): domain Eukaryota; class Dinophyceae; order Suessiales; family Symbiodiniaceae; genus Cladocopium; species Cladocopium sp. clade C. The sequence goes on along the minus strand of BGPT01002081.1, from coordinate 100,112 downwards.
TACGTGATTTTACTGTTGATTACATGTTGAAAAAGGTTTTAAGAAACATCACTTCCTCGTGAACTGAGAAGAAATGAAATGTCCAAAAAGGGGGAAAAAAAACATGTGGCCAAAATGGCCAAGATCTTCTGATTGATGGCTGTTCCTTTTCGGTTAAAGTTCTCGATGACCCCGGCAGCTACATGGGTTTCAACAACCTGAATGTAGGCAGCTAATTCAAAGGAACCAAAAAATCCGACAAGTCTTGGATGATGGTTTTCTGGGAGAGGGAAGTGCGGGTCATCTTATATACATCTTACCTAGGCATCTGGAGGGTGAGGAGCCATGGTTTGGATGATTCTTTTTTTTTCCTGGGATACGTTGTAATCATTGGAATCCCATGACTGAACAGCTGACCAAGCACTTCTGGCCGGAGAAATCGGCTTCTCTGACCCGCCAGTCTGTGAATGTCATGGTTCTGGAGAAACAATCAAAGTTCACCCAGGTGAAATGAGGGTGATTTTGGGATAGTATGATAGTTCCCCCTACTAACCGACATTTCTATATAATAGTGATGTCGCAGTGACGTAGTTTGCCTCTTGAAACAAAACAAAACTCAGTGAGTGAAATGCTTCCACACCCGCATGGCTGAGTATCGAAACAAAACTTAGATTGAAACAGGGATAGCATCCAGAAATACAAGATAGCATGTTTCCGAAAAAATGACTTACAACAACTTTTTCAAACTTTTTTGCCGCTTTACCATAATTCCTTGCCCCCAATACTAAAAAATTACTAAACACCTCAATATCAACCATGCTGGATGGGGATGAACGTGGGATGGTTAGGATGGCAACCAGGGTAGCAGCTTGGCAAGGTGCCTGACGGTGGGCATGGTGAAGGATCTTTGCTGCTTCATCTTCTCCACTTCCTGCTCCGTGGTTCGGATGTCCAGGAATAGTTGGCAAAACATTCCCCAAAGATGACCCATTCTACTGGCCCAAATATATCATCCATGAAGCATATGTTTTTTGAGATAAATGGGGGATCCCCAAAACCATGGGTTTCAGTACTAAAATGGTATCATTCTGGATGATTGTGGTACCCCCATTTTAGGAAACCTCCATATGGTATGGGTGTGTTTATGTATATACTGCATGTTGAATGCTGTGAATAGGTTCCAAAGCAATTGTCGCGTTGCCTGCTAAACTAATATCTCAATCCCATCCTCACAACAAGCCACCAACAAATGGAACCCCCACCAGGGTAGATTTCCAAGGGAAAAGGGTGATTCCGTATATTATATGGTAGCCTCAAACCCAAATAAAGCTGAACCATGATTTTCCAAAACAAATTGAACATTCAAAAAAAAATAGAAATCGGAAAAACAAAGAACTGTTCTACTGGATTGAACCAGATGGTTTTTTTAAAAAAAGTCTTTGACACTCCGATGTTCCACTGGCTGCGGTTTTGTGTCTCCTGAAGATGCAGCTGATGCATCAAATCTCTGCACCTCTGAGGGGTCATGGGATTTCCCACCTGGCCGGGTACATCTGAGATTTGGGAAACCTATGGAAAAAAATAGTGGAAAAAAAAAGGCTGAATTCACAAAGAATTTTCCTGATGCTAGGAGTGTGAGCTACTTGAGTCATGTGAAAATCTCCAAGCTCAAGGCCGAAGTCACCTTACCCATCTTGATCTTTGACTTCGGAGGTATTTTGAGCCACTTGGATCATCGAAATCGCTGAGGTTTTCGAAAATCCTGGAGCATCATGCAAGTCATGCAACTAAAATTGGGGAGAACACCTTCAAAATAAAAATGAAGCCAAAAGGCCACAACTTTTCAAGGGAGATGGCCCGCTGGTTGAGCTCGCCTGATCCATCGGCGGCCATTGCCTTGGTCGGAAAAGCCCATCGCTTCTTTTTGGCTGAGAACCCCACCTGCTGGGAAAACATGGGGGGACGAAAAAAAAAATACGACCCCTTTCTTTCCCTCTTCCAAGTTTCATAATCACAAGATTCTCATCAGACTTTTTGTTGTGGATGGATTTCATCACCTTTTGGGGCACCATCTAACCATCCTATTAAATCATTCAAGTGATAGTTCACCCAAAAAAAAGATCCAAACTGGGAACCCTCTGGGGGCCCATGATACAAATCAAGCCGTTGGAGGAGATAGTTTGAAGCAAAGGTGAGCCATGGAAATCACGGAGGGACCTACCTTTCCAGATACCAACGTGCCAAATGTCTAAACCAGATTCGGCTTGGGTACTCAGATGGCTGGAAAAGCGCGGATGAACAAATGCTGTTCTGCCCAGATACAGGGTGATTTTTCTTATAGATGCTCCATCCCTATCATCCCTATCTTTGGAGGCTATACTGGATACAACAGGCCATATACAAATCATTCTCATGACCGAACGGCCATTAAAAGAGAATGGAAAAAATCATGATCACCAAGGATACCCTCCAATTAAACGTTGCAATGAAAAATCCTGCATGGATAGCTCATTCTCCCAGCTACAAACCTCTACTCATAGGGGATTTCCCAGCTGGCCACGTTAGATCACCGCCAGGGGTAACCATGGGATTTTGCAGGGCTTTCCGATGCTTTCTCCCTGAGGACACTGGCTTTCCAGCTGGACTATCCACAGTGAAGACCTGGCTGAATTCTGCCGATGTCCTTTTCCCACAGAAATTGGGGGAATTGACTCGATATGAGTTGTAATAGGTTCATGTATCCTGATATGAATTAGAAAAATTAGAAACGTCTTGGAAACTAGTGAAAGAAAACACATGATTCACCAAAAAAAGTGAATAGAGAATATCAAGAATAATACAAATCCGCCCGCACCGAAGGTGCCGATGCGTTTTTTGCTGGCACGCGCTATCCGTAAGCAATTGCAATAGCTATTAAGCTTTAGCTTGGGGGGAGGGCATTTTTGCTCTAGGATCGTAGGTTTTTTCCACGTTCTTAAAAAGGTCGTGAAATCGGCTAAGTTGCCAAACTTGGGCTCAGCCCAACTTGGCCCAACATGGGCCCAACATAGGCCCAACATGGGCCCAACATCGGCCCAACATGGGCCCAGCATGGCCCAACATGCCCCAACATAGGCCCAACATCGGCCTAACATGGCTCAACATGGGCTCAACATGGGCCCAACATGGGCTCTGCATGGCCCAACTTAGGCCCAACATGGCCCAACATGGCCCCAACACAGCCCAACATAGAGCCCAACATGAGCCCTAGAAAGGCTCAACATGGAACATACATAGTTTTATTGGACCTCCGGTTTTATTGGAGCTAATACTCCGGTGCGGGCGGTTGTCGTCACGAAGCGACCAGAATATGATCAAACACCTATCCTGCTCCAACCTGGAAAAAGGCGGGTGCTTCCAATATTCGGGTGGAACCCATTGATGGTCGAGCAAAAGGGTCGCGCAAGCGATCCTCATGGCGTTGACCAATGGGAACTTGGACTGTACTCTGGCTTTTTGAAACACGGCAGGAAAATCGTGTTGTTTCAGATAAACCAAAAAAATACAAGTTGGACAGTATTCAGTATTCAGCCATTTCGAATGACCGAAAAGATAGTACAGAATATGATCTTCGCCCACCAAAATGAAGCGGTTGGGAAATGTCCCATGACTTCGGGAGTGTAAACATCAGCGAAACAAATTGTTGCTGGTAGCAAAAGCCAGCTACCCTCTGGTAAACTAACATAACTATGGAAAATCACCATTTTTAATGGGAAAATCCACTATAAATTGCCATTTTCAATAGCTATGTTAGTTCACCAGATTCCAACCCGCTGCATGATTGGGGAGGCAACGTTTAGTAGCAAAGCCGCAACTTCGGGGCCGAAGCCTTTTTTACAACCAGGGTCCATTTCTACGGGGTGGACGTTGCAGCATGGAGAAACCCTGATTGTTGGTTTAAATCTCCGGGAATCGTGATTAAACCATCTTAAAGTCCTATTCCTATTGGTGAAAAACCTCCATTCGTTTGCTTAACTTACTATGATACCTATAAACCTGCTCAGACATACTTAAACAGTACTTAAACCCCGCTTTCTTAAAACCTGCATGCTCATCTCTGTTCAACCATCCCGGATTTCCCCAACACCTTCTCTCTGGCACGTGAAGGTCGTGCGCGTTCACGCCTCCATTGGTGTTCTGCAGTTGTTTCCAATTGAATATGTGTATGTATAATGTATATATATATATATATATTATATATATACACATGTATATCATATAATGTAGATGTCAATTGATTGGTTTTAAGGGAAAATCTCCAGGAAACTGGTTGGGTCTTCCCATGAAATATAGAGGGTTCTTGTATTTAATTCCTTGAACCAATTCAAGGAAGATGAATTAATAAAACAAATCCCCAACCAACCTGGTACATTTGAAGCCCCATCAGTTGTGTAAGAACATATCATAACCAGAACCAGGGTCTTGTCACTTCTCCGTGGGTTCCTGCCAAAAAGTCCTTCAAAACATCTCAATTTGATTCAATTTGGGCGTCCAAAAATCAGGTGCCCCTCACGGTTCATCACAATTTTCCCATATTTTCCCTATGAAACTTGTGATGTTGGGATATCCTGACCCCATATCTAGGCCCAGCATGTCCCAGCCCCAATTTCGGTTGCCAGTTTCAGTCAGGGCACAACCATCTTCGAACCACAGTGGCACAGCCGCCCAGTGGTGACCTTGGGTTCGCGGTTTGACAAAAAGATGTAAATGCTACGCTACCACACCGAGGTAAGTAGAATACTCCCAGTGGCAGACATGTTTTTCATGAAGTTCACACACAAAAATGAAGCCTGCAGGAACGGCCAATGCATTTTTTCACCAGGACTTGACTGTCACCGAAAAGGTATCTTCAAAAAAGAGAGGGTTGCGAGGAGAGCCCAACTTGAGCTACACTCTCTTCAGCGCAGTTGTCACACCCTGTTCATACGAAGCATGTCTCTGAAACAGTTGATCCAATAGCAAGCAGCTAGAAAGCTCAAATATCAACCTTAACAGAGACAAACATAACCTGTAGTTCTCGCGCCGAAAGGTCTCTGCCGACTTTGCAGTCAAAGAATTGATGCCGCCGATGCTAATTCTCTCCATACTCGCGAATTAGCGCTTCCCATAGGCCTCTTGGACTTACACGTTGGCCATCTTGAGGTGACAGAAAACCTCAGCCATAAAGAGAAAGGCTTCTGCGTTGAAGGCTTACACGAATTGCCCCTTCTAAGACTTCTACATATGCTTGAATTGTGCTTCGTTGCATTTCGTTGCTATCTTCACAATGCCAAACGACCAGGAATCACCACTTCCAACAGCCAAGAAGCTTTTCAAGAAATCGTGAAGTTCTTGTCCTGCCTCCTTCAAATACTCGGAAGTTGAAGCACCACGACTGGCCGTCTCCCGCAGCGTCACAGCCTTGCAAGACATGGAGAAACAGAGATTGGCATCTCATTGGCATCCCAAAACGATATTGAAGTTAGCATCGGTGTATTGAAGTTTTTTGGATCCCAGGTGACAAGTCTCAAGCCTCAACAACTTGCACCAAAAAAAACTGTTTCAGAGAAGCTGCTACTCTTGCCAGATACTCCAAACTTTTGCAGAGATCTGCTTTGATCATCTCCTCGGCCTCCGGATTTTCCTCACTGATATTTTCATAGACAGTTTCAACCAGTCCCGCCATGTCCTGCCAGTCAGGATCAGTCCTAAGTGCAGACAGGGCAGATCAAACAATTTAATGGCAGCGAATTGAGTGTCAAGGAAACGCACAACTGCTCTACTGCCCCATTGGCTAACTGGGGGTGGGGGAGTGAGGGCTCATCCTGTGGAAGCACATATTTCGAATTGGAATTTGGACAAATCCAAACCACTTTGTACTTTGTACAGCAAGCTGCTCCAAAACAACACCACAAACGAGAAAGAACACTAGTTGCACTGAGCCACGGAATTTTTCTCTTGAAATTATCCAAAGCATCAGGCACGGAATTCTGCTTGATCACATACTGGTACTCGTCTTCGTTGCTCACTGGGTCTGATCCCACGACCTGGTCAGATCCATTCGGGTCTAAAAGAGAAACCTGACCCTCGTTGAGGCCCTCATAGACCTCCGGTGGATCCGCACTGAGCTGCTTGAAGACTGCTCTACGCAGGTCATCCATGGTTGCTCCGGGATCAACTTCGATGTCGAGAGCATTGCCGCTCATTGCACAGGAGACCTTTACCATCTTACAGTAGGAGATTGACAAGGACTTCGGGCCAAAATGTGCTCTATTGGGCAAGCAACTCTGTCTGATGGCTGGCAGAAAGCACCGGACATACGTATCGTGTGGTGTGTCTCATATTGCGGATTGGAAAAATCCAGTTCACTTTATCAATCGTTGATGACAAATGGAAGAATTCAATTCAGTGGAACTGGGAGAAAAAACCACGCGCTGCTTGACGACAATGGCTCGCATCCCTTCGCAGCCAAAAAAGGGGGGTTTAATGGGTTTAATCAAACATAGCTATCTCATGGATCAAGTCCCTTTCAATTGCATTTAAGACTTACTACTACGATGCGCAAACCACTCATATCTATATATATATATATATCGATAGATTTATCTATATTATATTATACATATATATTATATATCTTTCATAGATAGGATAGGATAGGATAGGATAGATAGAATGATTGATTGATTGATTGTTTGTTTGATTGATAGATTGATTGATAGATTGATAGATTGATATTATAGTTATTCAACAAAGCAGGTCCGACCAGTGTGCTACGTATCGTTCTCCTTAACTGCACTGAACTTACCACAGAAATGCACGTGAGAACGCATCTGGAAATGTGATTTAAACAACGTGATTGAAATATATCAAAATGTGCAGGAAGCAAACAATCCTCTGGATACACAGCCCATAAGGAAAATAGCTTCGAGCATTCAATGGTAGAACCACAAAGTAACTGACCCAATGCAACTATGGATGTGACGACTGGCCTCACTCACAAACTGGAGGTTTGAGCTATGCAGCTTCAAAGTTACCAGAAATTCATGATTCATGAGGTGAATTTCTGAGGCATTCTGCACATTGATCATTCTGTTTTTGTTGCCTGCCCAAGAAAACAAACCTGGAAACCGAAACTTCAGGAGTACAACATGACCGGAATGACTGGGCGCTGGACACAGCATAGCATCATAAACCAGCATGTCAGAAAATGCTATCAATGAGTAATGTGGCTGAAGGCCCCAACTTGTGCATTTTTGATGTACTACCATGTACTACCCTTTGCTTGGCGCGATGAAATCATTTAATTAGTCAAGCGCTACAAAAGTTGAAAACCTCATAGGAAGCTTCAAAAAGACCCAAACAACTGCAAAACAAAGCACACGTTTGCCGAAAAAAGATATAAAGAACGAACATATGCACAAACGATCATGTGAGAAGATTAAATCCAAGATGTCGGCCTGTCGAGGAAGCAGTTGAAGCTGTTTCTACCACACGAAGCTTCAAGTAGTCTATATATCAGTTTGATTACATTGTAACATGTTTGAAGTGTCCAAAATCTGTCATCCAAATGGATCTTTGCAGCTGCTGTCAGTTTGAATAATCCGAAAGAAAATTGCCTGCGTTCAAAAAAGTATATACGTAAATTGGCCGAAGGCACTGAAACTTCCACCAGAAGCTCAGCGTTCAGCATCCCAGATGACTAGATTCCAGTAATTCAACGGCTCGCTATGAGAAAATCTCATATTTAGAATCGTTCCATATATTCCCTCATTATATAAAACATTATAAAACATTATAAAACATTATAAAACATTATAAAACATTATAAAACATTATAAAATATTATATAATATATGAAACTGGCATACAGTGGCCATCTATCTGGGATCAATCGCAGATTTTCGAGGCTTAGGCCTGCTTTGAAGCCGTTGAAATCCACCTCGCAGGACAGGGCTGTGGCCTGATGGGACTTGTCTCTCGGTTTCAATGGTTAAAATCATCTACAACTGGGGGATTTTTTTGGGGATTTCATGGGATTATAATGCACTTGGATATACCCTCTGGTTGTTTTTCTATGGCAAATGACCTATGGAAATAGATGATGAAGATGATGATTTACCGTACTTAAGAATGGTGCTTTTCCAGTTCGCTATGTTAAAAAACCAGAGGGTATAATATAGTGAAATGTATAGGAACCCACCAAAAAGATGCGGAACATACCTGGGACACCTGGAAAATCCTGCAAACATCCCCGAGGAAACACATCCTGGAAACACTGTTCCGCATCTTTTTCGGGTGTTGATACAGACTTTATATACATATGTGTATATATACGTATGTTATAAATATGTGTATGTATATATATGTATATTGTATTGTATATTATATATACATGTTGATATAATATTAATATATGTATATAATTGTATATATATATATACATATACGTATGTATATATATATACACATATCATATATGATCATATATGTAATGAGTGATGATCATTATCGATGTGTGTGATTTGTTTGAGTGTATTGGCCTCTAGGAAGAGTATGAATTTTGTGGATCCGGAAACTGTGAATTTGGCGACGCCTTTTCCATCATCCAGCTAGGCCACAATTCCTACAGATTGGTTGCCGCAACTTCCACAAAATCAATGGGATGATAAGGTTGCATGCGGAGAGTCGTGGTCCACTCAACAACTCACAAGATTCATCAAATGTTTGGGTCCATTGATGGATTTGTGGTCGCCCTGATGACCAACAAAAGTGAGTTGTGTCCCTGGGACTTCCCACATCCAGCAACTGCCGAGAACATGGCCGCGCGAATGGGATATAGGGTTGGATAATTTGCAGTGATCCATCCTACCTATTGGTGTTGAAACGTTTCGCCTGAAACTTATGGAATTTCGAACATGGGAAAAACACAAAGCTGATCTTGGAGTGCTAAATCATTTGGGGTCGACACCATGGGTTGTGAGCATGTCAGAAACTTGAGATCTCAGGAAATGCTCCCAAGTTGATCATGCTCCCAATACCCAAAAGAACACGAATTTCCCCCCTCCCCCCTGTGGCTATCATTCACCAATGATTAGCTGGAGCAACCCTGCTGCTTGTATTTCTTGGGACACCTGTGGAGCACCAAGGGGTCCCCATTTCTCATATGGCCTGATAGCACCATGTGACAGCTCTGAGATTCTGTGAGCCATCGAAGCTGCAAAGATGGAAGAAATTTGGGCCGACCTTGGTTCCAAAATGTTCCAAACATGTCCAGACAATTCCAAGCCTATCTTTAAGGACTCCACTTCAACCACCATCCCAACTATCTGAGAAGGTCAGCTACTCAACTATGTGATTCCCTTCATCATAACTTCCAGCATCCACTGTTCTTGCGCAGCGTCTGCCGGCAGCTTCTTGGTGTCTTGAAAGTCTGGTTCATTGTCGAGGTCGCTAGGGATGCAGCGATGCAATACATGGGGCTTGTGTCCAATTGAGGAGCCCTTTCCGGCATCTCTGGTTGGTGGTTGAGCCACGAATGCAAAAATATGTAATCAAATTGAGTTCATCATCCCCCAAAAGGGACGGAAACCAAAAACATGTATAGTTGCTATCAGGCTGAAATTGGAAACCACCAACCAGACCTCCCTATTGTGCAGAGTCATTGCGGAAAACTCCACAGACCCATCATGACGTTCGCCCCCCAGCGCCAGCTGGATCCTTGACGCTCCTTGACTATGTCTGATCAACTGGCCCTGGAGTCCGCGCCCCTTGGCACGGAAGTCCGAAAGTCGGAAGATTGAAACATCACCGAGCAGCTGGTTTTGCAGTTGGGCTGCTAGAGCTACAGTACTATCAGTACATGGGTGTCATATCTGTAGAAAATTATATAATAGTGGCATTTTTTGTTGTTGCCTTTCACTTTCACCCACAGACCATAGAAATAACAGCAGGAACTGCCGCCACCTGCAGGCCTCGGAAGTGTGCCTTCGGAATGCCACTGGCTGCAGAGATCTTTGGAAGTGGCGCTGAGTCATCATCATTGATACTATATGGCCACATATTTGATGAGAGGAAAACGTGATGTCACTTGCAAGTTATATATATATATATGATGTTATATGTAATCATACCGCCAAGTAAAATATCATTACTAAATGTTCGGATCCCAAAGTGTCGATATGGTTCAAGCATGTTCAAGCAACTGAGTTTCAAAAATTTGGATGCGATGCAGTCTATGCCATTCACAAGTAGTGCTCCATCCTGATATTTGGCAGATACACATGGTGGTCGCTCATCTCACTATTTGCTGTTTCACCTGGCATTTACAGCTGTTTCAGGATTGAAATTCTTCCTTGTTTGGTGATAAAGGTCCCATGTGTTTGGCAACAAAGTCTCCATTCTTTGAGGACAAGATATGGATCGTGTTTGGTGATCAACTCCCCATCGGTTTTGAAGCAATCCATATCACATCCCTAATGTGTTCAGTGATCAATTCCAAGTGTTGCAGATCATTTTTGGTGAAAAATCCAGATATTTCTGGTGCGTAACATCCCCTTTCAGCTCATTTTTGTTGTGGGAATGCCAGGGTCAGCTGCGCAGGAACTCTCATCGCACGGTGAAGGAGCTCCGTGGAGGCCTGAGGACTGAAGTCGATCCGTCGCAGGTGCCTGGAATGGCTTACTTTTCTCTAACCAAACTGGGGAGGTTTCTAGATTTGAATTGAGAATTTAACATAAATTGGAATCTAAAGATGGGATTTAACTCAAATGAGCATTTCTTTGATAAATAGATATAAATAGGGCGTTGAATCAAGGATGGAGATTGACATTCAGATTTAAGCATCAAAGAATTAGGATGTCAACAAAATGGAGACCAGCGATGATTCTTGAAACAACAAATTGGCTTTTTCTGAACCAACTGAAACCTTTTTTTGATCCAGCAACAAAGATTGGGATTAAGAAACAAGACTTGGGAACATTTGAGAACTATTGCCATCAAAGATGGAAATTTATCCCACAAAAATTGGTATTGTGTTACTGGTAGCATCAAAGATGGAAGATTAAACCGCAAGAATGGGATGTCTAAAGAAACTGGGATTCTTTTAAAGCGACCCAAACTGGGACTTTTAGAACCATTGAGGATTGACAAGCTTGCAACTTTGGAGGCTTGACTAACAAACATATATATATATATGAGTCCTCATATAAATTTGGGCTGTGGGAGAAACATAAATGGGGATGTGAACATCAAACATTGGTGGGGAACACCAACCAATGGGACGATGAGAGTGACCCAAGATGAACCGATCCCCCACATTTGGTCACGTGAAACTCCAGGAAAATGAGCCGCGAATGGTGGAGTTTCCAGAAATGTATGTAATTAAATGTGCAGTACCAGAAAGTGATTTGCCCAAATGGGGATGCGGATAGCACCAAGAAATGCGGAGAACGCACGCCCAAATGGGATTCTTGACCTATAGGCAATGCGAGGACCTAGGACCTAGTAACTTTCCAGGCCTTCAGAATGGCCAGGCTTCCCCACTTGCGGTTCTCGTCCATGAAGCCAAAAACGATGGGCTGAGCCGTGTGCACACCGTGTGGTATTATTGCCGTGGCTCATCTTACCCTGATACCAAGTACTACATGATACTACCAGGAATCAACGGAACAAACGCAGGTCTCTTAGGTCATGTGGGATCCCCAATTCACGATGGGTTTCAATGCTAAAATGGTCTAATGACTTGGATGATTTTGGGGTAGCCCCATGTTGGGAAACCTCCAAATTGATATTGGGATGTTGCCCTACTTATTTTTGGGAAGCACGCTTCATGGTTGTATGTGCAAGTGTTGTCGGATTTGTGTACCCCCAACCCTTGGATATGTGGTCCTGCACTACCTACTTAAGACTTTTCATGACTCCCACATCTATGGCAAAGGCACATTGAAACTTGCACTTGCCAAAGTAGCCCTAAAATAGATAAGAAGCCCAGTGGCTACTCTGGTAATCAAACATGGCATTGGAAAATCCCCATTTCGCCTATTCATCCATGATTTTCCCATTGAAATGCCCATTCAATTCAGTGATTTCCCCTCCAGCCATGTTTGACTGCCGGAGGTGTATACCCCACCGAAAAGTGCCTTCCCAGCAGCCACGATGTTCGGTGCGAGGAAGGATTCCTCGCAGGTCATGGATCTAGATACCACACCAAGAATACCTGAGTTTGTCTGATGTTTTTTCTGGATAAGAAAAATACTAATCCACCATTTGATGTCCAATTGAGGGCTATATACTGGTATAATTACCCCACAACAAGTCCAGACGCGTCAGATCGTAGAAATGTTTCCCAACTCTTATTTTGTGGAGATATGGGGTACCCAATGTTGACCCCTGCCCGTATGAATCCGCAGCGACCCCAGGACCCGTCCGCGGCCAGTTGCTCCCGAAGTGAGGTCGGGTTGTCCTTAACGTCGCAACCCTGGGTGGATAAATCACTACAATTGGGAACACTGCACTTATCCCGGTTGGAAAGCAAGACACATTTCAAACCACAAATCACAAATCACTGGAAATGTGAAAAGTGGATTTGACAGATTTGGGGGGCACAGTATTTGAGAAACCTAAAGGACAGACTGGGTCATACGGCAGTTTTTTGCCCCCTGGCCAAACTCTGTCTGCCTGGTAGCCATAACAATTGAAGTTCGTTCTGTGAGATGTGGAAAATTGAATTCCTAAAAAAAGTTCAATACACTCTTGTTGGTCAATCACGTTACAAATCTGTATATATATATATATATATATACAGATTATAATGTATACCTTAAACATATCACTAAATGTATAATATATACACAATTGATCTACGCATTTTTTCCCCACATCTTTGTGTGGGGTTGTTGTTTTTTGTTGTGTACCCGTCGCCCGCCTCCCGCCCGCCCGCCCGCCGTCGCTCACACACAACTTACTCACACACACACAACTTGACAACACACAACTTACTCACACACAACTTGACAACACACAACTTGACAACACACAACTTACTCACACACAACTTACTCACACACAA
>BGPT01002081.1:17318-73865 GCA_003297045.1 Symbiodinium sp. clade C Y103 | reverse complement strand
GTCAAATAATCCATGGGTGGTCTAGGGGTCAGGGACCTTTGGATTAATTTCGACAGGTTGCTGGGATTGGGTGAACCAGCATGTGCAGACAGGGTGCTACATGGCGCGAGGCTTTGCAAGACAGGATGACAGCTTGGAGGCGTGCTGAAGAAGGCAGATTTGCATTGGGCTAAAAAGGNTGTGCAGACAGGGTGCTACATGGCGCGAGGCTTTGCAAGACAGGATGACAGCTTGGAGGCGTGCTGAAGAAGGCAGATTTGCATTGGGCTAAAAAGGAACATGTTCTTGCTTTGGTGCTGTGATGTCCAGCGCCATGGCATGGGGAGGCGGTTGGTCAAATAATCCATGGGTGGTCTAGGGGCCAGGGGTTGCTGGCATTGGGTGCATGCATGTGTAAGGTTGTGTGAGCTTCTGTAAGCATTTGTCTTGCAGACTATGGCATGCTGTACATCATAGTTTTCACATCTTGAATGGTTTTGGCTTTCATATCTTTGTCGGGCTTTGTGAAATTGAATGGAAAATCAAACTTTTCCTAAGTACGTTAATCCAGGTTGAGACCTACCTCTAAGTTGTAGACCCCCCCTCAAAAATTAATCCAAAAAAAAACCTTGGATTAATTTACACAAGGGACCCCCCATATCATTTGCATTCTCATTGAACAACTAGCCATATAGCAAATAAGCTTTCATCACTACATAAGATGCCTAATGTGTATACAAATCACCATTTGGCGATCATGATCCATATGATCAAGAAGAGCGTCAACATCATCATCATCATCATCATCATCATCATCATCATCATCATCAAAATCAACATCAACTTCATCATCATAATGATCATCCTCATGCTCTTAATCATCATCATCATCATCATCATCATCATCATCATCATCATCATCATCATCATCATCATCGGCATGGTCAAACCTATGTCTGGTTCCGGACAAGCAGCAGGCGCCTCCGCGTACGCTTTGTCCTGGTCCTTTTTCTCTTCGTCCTGAGACGTAGGATGCTGTTACACATATGAATATTTTTCATCATTAGTTCCAGAGTTCGAAACAGATGATAAATAAATATATATATATATATACATGTACGTGTGTATTTATATAAATAAATATATATATATATATATATACATGTAATCCACAAAAAAGTTTTTGATATGAATCTTCCTATATACATATCTATGGCCTATAAACATATCTATACACATATATATGAGCATATCTATGTGTGTATGTATGTGTGTGGTGACTCTGTTCAATTTGTTTACGAAGGACTCTACGGGAAACTACAAAGCTTATAACAAATTTAGCATCTATATGAACAACATGCTGAATTTTTTGTGCCCACACATAAGGACAAAACCTGGGATACAACGATGTGATCTTCCCGTATCCCGTATCGCATTGTCCAAAATTACCATTGAATATATCTTGTTACTGAAACAAATGTCTATAATCTTTGGGCTGTCTCGCATGCAGTCGCTTTCACAGACGAAGCTAGCCTCCTTGCGGCCGCGCGAGCGTTCGCGTTCGTGAATGTGGGACGGAGCCTAAGATGCGATCTTGCAAATGAAGCATGCCAACACTGTTATCAACACTGTTTCGAACATTCGTGAAGCAACAACCATGCACCACACACCCTTCTCCACCAGCACCTGGGTCCGCAGCACCTGGGGCCATATGGATATGGGTATTGCTATTTTAGGAAATGGCCATATGGATATGGGTACTGCTATTCCCAGGAAATGGCCATATGGGCGATATTATGGGTGTTGCTATTTGAGGAAATTGTCTGAAGTCTGAAGTCCGGCAGTGCCCACTGGCATCTGGCGGTCGCGGCTGAAGTCCGGCAGTGCCCACTGGGATCTGGCAGTCGCGGCTGAAGTCCGGCAGTGCCCACTGCGATCTGAACCTGGCAGATGAAGCCCGGCAGTGCCCATTGTGATCTGGAGCTGGCAAATGAAGTCCGGCAGTGCCCACTGCGATCTGGAGCTGGCGAGGAGGAGGCGGAGGAGAAAGGCCGGGCAGCTCTGATAAAATCTAACAACCCTCACCTGGCAGGTGGGGAAAAACCTGTTTTTTTCTGGCAACCCAAAAAAAAGTGGGTTTTGGATGGTTTTGGAGGCTGTAGGTATGTATATGTATATATATATATATAACTTGTGTGTTTCCTAAGCATTGTAACAGTGGCACAAAATGGAGCACAAAATGGAGCACGACAAAAACAGCACTTTTTAGCTATTCCCTGAACACAGGTGCGCCATTTTTTCCCCCTCAGCTTTTGCAGCAGCCTTTCTGCAGCGGAGCCTGATAGAAGGCAGGAATCAAAACAAAGAAAAAACAAAGAGGAAAGTAAAGCGTTTTGGAGATCTTGTTGGGCTCCAGTTGGCTGGGGACAAGATCCTGGCCCAGGCTCTGAAGAGGAAAGTAAAACATTTTGGAGATCTTTTTGGGCTCCAGTTGGCTGGGGCCAAGATCCTGGCCCAGGCTCCAAAGAGGAAAGTAAAGCATTTTGGAATAGGAAAGTAAAGCATTTTGGAGATCTTTTTGGGATTGGCTGGGGCCAAGATCCTGGCCCAGGCTCCGAATAGGAAAGTAAAGCATTTTGGAGAGCTTTTTGGGCTCCGGTTGGCTGGGGCCAAGATCCTGGCCNCAAGATCCTGGCCCAGGCTCCGAATAGGAAAGTAAAGCATTTTGGAGAGCTTTTTGGGCTCCGGTTGGCTGGGGCCAAGATCCTGGCCCAGGCTCCGAATAGGAAAGTAAAGCATACTGGCAAACTTTGACTTTTACCGCTATTGGGAGTCAAGAATTACTATAACAAGACCACGGATTTTGACCATATTTCGAGGAGTGGAGCACAAAATGGTGCGCGGCGGAAACGAGCAAAAAGCACGATTTAGAGCACGAAATGGTGCACGGCGGAAACGAACAAAAAGCACGATTTAGAGCACACTGGTGCACGGCGGAAACGAACAAAAAGCACGATTTAGAGCACAAAATGGTGCACGGCAGAAACGAGCAAAAAAGCACGATTTAGAGCACAAAATGGCGCACGGCGGAAACGAACAAAAAGCACGATTTAGAGCACAAAATGCTACACGGCGGAAACGAGCAAACAAGCACGATTTAGAGCACAAAATGGTGCACGGCGGAAACGAGCAAAAAGCACGATTTAGAGCACAAAATGGTGCACGGCGGAAACGAACAAAAAAGCACGATTTAGAGCACACACTGGTGCATGGTGAAAAAAAAATATTCAGCGAGTTTCAAAACAAATTCGGATGTTTTTTTTGTGCTAAAATTTGTGCTATAAATTTCATTATTTTAACAAAATTTGTGCTTTTTTAAAATATAAACGGGAAAAAAAGCACGAATTAGAGCACGAAATGGTGCACGGTGGATTTAGTTATTTTTTGTTTAAGGGTGCAAGCTGTGAAGAAACCGAACTGACCTAAAACACTGCCACCGCATTTCATATGACCAAACGAGGCAGCATTGAAAGCATTATTTGGTGCACGGCGGAAACGAACAAAAAGCACGATTTAGAGCACAAAATGGTGCACGGCGGAAACGAGCAAAAAAGCACGATTTAGAGCACAAAATGGTGCACGGCGGAAACGAGCAAAAAAGCACGATTTAGAGCACGAAATGGTGCACGGCGGAAACGAACAAAAAGCACGATTTAGAGCACAAAATGGTGCACGGCGGAAACGAACAAGCACAAAATGGTGCACGGCGGAAACGAGCAAAAAGCACGATTTAGAGCACAAAATGGTGCACGGCGGAAACGAACAAAAAGCACGATTTAGAGCACGAAATGGTGCACGGCGGAAACGAGCAAAAAAGCACGAGGTATAGTTAGATTTTACGTATATAAAATAATGTGTTCACATATCAAAGAGTGAAGCAAAAAGAAAATGCAAAAAAAGAAATGAGGTGAGTGTGGGAAAACAAAGATGAAAGAAAATTAGAAGGAACTTAGGTGCAACTTGCAGGAAAAGTATTCATCAAGATGATCNGATGAAAGAAAATTAGAAGGAACTTAGGTGCAACTTGCAGGAAAAGTATTCATCAAGATGATCTAGATGATCATATCAAGGCTCATCTCATACATCCAACCATATCTACAATTGCAAAAAACCTCCCTCTATTCATCGAACTGTTCATCAATTTATCTTCAAATGTGGTCATGCCTGATGTTCATGCCCTGTTGACAATGAAATGTCTGGACTAGTCCAAAGATGTTAAATCTGATGTATGCAAACTACCAAATGGCTACAGTTGAGCAGGATGGACGAGCTTTGTTCCCCAATTTTTGGAAAAGATTCCCATTCTGAAATAATCTTTTGGGAAAAAAATTGAACATGTGCCAAGATGCACCAATCCTTTAAGGAAAAAAACGTGATTTCTTTGTGCTCCATTTGGGGGGGTGTTTAGTACTAAACCCTTTTATCGACTGTTACAATGCTTAGGAAACACACAATATATAACAGTACATTATCATATTCTTATTGAACTATATCCCCATTGTTGTTGGCCATCCTCACCGCCATCCTCGCGCCCGGCACGGGTTCAGCTCGTAGCCCGTGGCACGCATCCCCTTCTCTGCCGCCATCTGCACGATGCGGCCATCGCCGCTACCGAAGTCCACTAAGCGCAAGCCCTGCAGGCCTCCGGAGACGTGGCATTGGATCATTTCACCAGGAAGCGTTGGGAATTCATGAGGTTTCACTGGAATTCACAAGGAAAAAACTGGAGCAAAATAGAATTGACCAGACAAAAACGATGGATTTAGCATAATTTAGCCAGGAATGAAATGGATGAAATAGGAAAACATACATGAAACCATGTTTTTGTTGGGACATGGCTTTGTTGTGGTAGTGACATATGCTATTTGCAAACTAGGCAATCTTGGGGATGCAGTATCCAAGGTCATTAACCAGTTGCAAAGTGAGATGATCTTCTAAGCAGTTGAAGGGAATGTGATATATTTCACCCAATCGTTCGGAGACCATATCCACCAACCATTTAATACTGATCCAACGGTCTAATCGGATTGCTAACGATTCGATTCTTGGTGATGATGTTGTTGATGCTTCAAATCGCAGTCGCTAGGTGGTAGACAACCATGGTTAGTTTACCGACTTACTGGTATCTGTGGAAGGTGACCAACGATATGTATATATATATATATGATGCACATCCAAATGGGTGCGTGCATGTGCGGGCATAACATCAACAATGCTCACCAAAACATGTCGGATGCGACCACGAACAAGTAATTAATTTGCTTCCGTTGTTTTCCAACAAGAAGAGCATATCACAACACATCAAAGGGATCTGCAAAAAGTGCTGATTGAAATTACCAATTTTGGGAGGCGATCACCTGCTGATTTCGAAACGCCACGTGGGCTGTGCCTTTGCCAGAGGCCCCATTGCCTCGGGACGGTGGGCATGCGTAAAACTGACCCCTTTTGGGGGGCATATATCTATGTCTCTGTAGCAATTACATGCAATTACTGCACCAGAACTACTTTACAAAATTGTTTCCCAGTTCAATGAAAGGGTTGCTGTTCATATCAGATCGTACTAGCACATCTTGGCTGGGTACAGTGGCTGATTTGATGCAGCCATGATGTTCATGTCACACCAATCTGACCAATATGCTCTGAAGTCAAGGAAGCGGAACGGCTGGCAACTCTTGGCCACCGACCACCAAACTATTAGACTGAACAGATCTGGAAAACAGCTATTTCTGGTATTGTTCCCATCAAAGTCTCGATTTATAATGGACTTTCCATCGCCATGTTTGATTAGCAGAAGGAATTTTGAGAGGGGTGGATATGGGCAGTGCGCAAATCTATGTCTGCATCCAACCATTGTGGCTGGCGAAATGAAAAATGTCACAACAAAATGTCCAAGCATCAAACATGTCCAATTTGTCCAATCAAAATACAATCGTCAAGTCTAACATAGCACTGGAAAATCCACCATCCATGTACAAATGATTCTCAAAGTGAACAATTTTTGACTACCACAGAGTACTCTGTTGCCAAACAAACGGGAAAGTAGACGTCCCCAGGTATCTTCATTAAAGACGCTTGTTCCGGGGAATCCACCATTCCACTTCCAACCAATTTCATAAAGCACCCCTTGATGATCAAAACATAAATTGAAAAGTGCAATGGATCCCTCGTTCTCCAAACACCCTCTGATACAGTGTTTAAGCACCCAAAGACCAACCCAGGCCCTAGTCTCAGAAGATGTTTGGAGTCCTAGGGGATGAATTCACAATAACTTCAATTCCCAAATCCTCCATACTTGGAAGATTGACCGAGATTAAATCCCAAAATCACCCATGTTAGGAAAGTGTTCAAGGCCACTTTAGATCACCACAGGGTAGGTCTCATCTTCCAAGAAACGCGTTGCCGCCCAGTGGGGCAGAACTTGCTCAAAAAGGGCCTAGCAAAGGAGGCGAGAGTTAGGCCACCAACAATGATTCATGGATTGTTCCCACTTGCAATGTCCCATTGGGAACAATGGGATTGGCGCTGGAAAATGGTTGTAGGGTCCACCACTCCACTAATCAACCAAGCAGTATGAAAGGGCCATCCAAATCGTTCTAACCAGTCCCACGGCTATTAGATCTATAGCATTCTATAGCACTCCATGCTGAAATCTGATCGTAGAATTGTCGATAAGGTTTTCAACACCTTATGAAACTTTAGTTGTTGTAATTGATAAAATCAATTCGCAGACTCACATGGTTGCGTTTTGCAACATGCAACCTATGTTGACGCGCACCGTGCAAAAGGTTACACCTATGCGCTGCCGCGGCTGCCGAACTTCATTTTGCGGCTGGCGACCACCCGCATCCGCGCCGGTTGCGCATCGCTGGCGTGAGCCACTGTGGAACCGTCCCAGAGAAGCTGAAAGTCCTGGAACGATTTAACCAACGAACATGGGGGAGCTATAGTTGAGATAGCGCTGATTAAAATGGTTAAAATGGTGGTTGACCAAGAAAAACAAATAATTTGACCATCAAACATACGGGATGTATATGAGATTCATGTAAGATAGCGCTAAAGTGTGTCTTTCCTCCATAAACTGTTATTTTTTTATGGTAGCAAAAAAACTGTAGTTTTAGGCAAGAAAGATAGGGTGACGACTAACCCTGCAGCAACGGGGACTTCGGATTATGAGGGTTCAGAGCTGCATGGGGTAGGTTGTATGTTGATAATACGCCTACTTTGGCGATAGTATGGCCGGGCCACATTTTATCCATATCCTTTGGGTACAAAAAGTTGCTATCGTTCTGGATACCAGAAGACCAAAAACACTCTCCTACATTGGCATTGTGTGTATTCTTCGATATATATACCCAGCACTCACTAGTCTTAAGGTTGCATCTTTCCAATGGCTACTCTGAGTTTTTCCCAAAAGGTGGTGCCAAAAAACACAGGAGCCGTCATGCCAGTCGTCGCTTCCTCGCTATCCATGGATAGGATTATGGTGGATGCATCTAAAGACCCCCAGCTATACTACACCAGAGGGTCCAGCTAAAAAACAGAAGCAATCATAGGAACCAAATTCCAACAAACATACCCTTCTGTACTCAGCTGGAAACATCCACCATTCAGTTCGATGATCGGCTGTAAACCTCCATTTAGTTGAGGATTTCCCAGAAAAACTGGAAGGCACCACCTTTCAGTCCTTTCGATGAACCTTCCACATCTTCTCTTGAAGTCGATCTGCTACATCCGCACGTAGTTTGTTCCTGCGATCATCCAACTAGGATGACCTGTTTCGAACCCCAAACAACCAGAAATAAAAGCGGTGGTTTACCCAAACAACCATTTGATACGTAGGGATTCTTCACTACCATAGGGAAACAACAATTTATTTTTGGTCATTCAGGCAACAAACGTATGCGGTTTTGTTCAACCCATATATAACTGGAGATATTCCATGCGTAAGTTGGGTATCACTATGGTTGCTGACCAGTTACTAAGTGGGATTTACCCCCAACTACAAGGCTGGAAGCTGGAGGTGACTCAACTAGTACTGAAACAAGCAGGGCTGGAAAATACCCAATCAAATGCGCAGTGTTCAAAACCCTCTGTCATTCTAATTATACGGATGGTGAAGAGCGTGATGTCCCTAATGGATTATGACAATCCCCAATATATTGGGTACTATACAAAAATCATCAATCAACAATCATTTATAAATCATATCCACCTATATCATCCTATATCCCAATATGTTGATTGATATAAATGTTGATTTTCAATGGCTATGTTAAACAACCAGAGGGTAATCATCAATCGATGTGGCTTTAGCAGTCCGTCCAGAGATCGCTGCCCCAGGCACCTCCTCAAATCCAATACCTTCAACCGTCGTCCGTGGCCACTTTGCACCGCCGAAATCAGCTGCAGAAACCACGCGTCGGAGACGGCCCTGGGGGAAAGGGTGGGCTCGTGTCGGAAAAAATCCCCGATTCAAGATGATTTTAGATAAAGACAGCCGGAGAACTTCGGGAGTCTTAGGGTTCATGTTCAATTGTTCAACCTGAATTTGGAATTTAATTTGGATAACATCATATATATATATATATGTTATTTATAAGTTGTATATATATATATATATATAAATAACTCTCAATCAATAAACTGGCTTCCGCAATAGGTGACCCTCATCACTTGTGGTGACGTCTTTGCCCGTCGCCCCCAAAACATCTGGATCAATCCCATCAAGGTCCTTAGCTTCATGATGCTTCGATCATGTTTCAATATGCAGTTACGATACCTCATTTTCTATATAATATTATATAATTTTATATAATACAGATACATATATATACATATATATATATATATGCCCATGGATGTGTTTTTATTCCAGTAGACCATCAAAATGATGCGTTGGACTGAATATATCCTCAATGGCCATTTGCGGTTCAGCAAATCTACAGGGAGATTTGCTCACCGCCCTTGGGGAGGCTTCTAAAAAACTCACATGTCAGAGCAGGCAGTGGGACCATCCAAATAGTCAAGCTATAGAATTCATGATATTTTTTCTGGCCATGTGTTTTTTTCATTTTTTTTCTCCTCCTAGTCAACATCAGTCAACTGTGTCAAGTTCCTGGCCATTCATTTATTACAATACCAGATTCCTGTTTCCAGATGCTTAAAAACGGCTATGGCCACTGACGTATTCTCCCACCATCGCCGCCCAGGGCACGGATACCAAGCCAGAGCTCCGCACAGGCAGAACTCTTGCAATCCTGACGGCATGGATTTCGGGTCCCTCGTTGCGAGTTTGCTGGGGCGCAAGTTGACCAAAAATACTGGATCTGACCAATAAAAATGCTGATGGTGCATGATTTTACCATGAACATTTGGTGATTTACAGTAAGTTAACCACTATATTTAATTATCATTTTTCTTGTGCACGGGGGATTTCTATGTGATTTATGGCACAGTAGCGTCTTGTTGGTTTCACAACTATAGATAACCATAGCTAGATAGTTGAACGCTGGCCATCAAAATACAGGGTCAACTCAGTAATGTCAACCCCTGATTTATGTTGACCATGGTTTATTAATTAGGGGGTAATCCCCAAATAGTCATAATATGTCATAATCTATATACTACTTAAATGGTCCCCCAATTTATACAGCCGTTTGGGGTTTATTAACCCAGGGTTGACATTATACATGAATTGCACAGAGTTGCACTGTTGCTTAAGGTACAACCCAACAGATAGGGCACTGAAACCACTTTGCTGCTGCTTATTTGATCATCCTGCCTGGCGCACCGCTCCGCAACACCGCCCAAACCTCGGTTGACTGGGCAGTCGTCCATCCGTTGGCAATGAAAGAACATCCCACATGTAGTTCAATGATGTTCCCAATGAAACAACATAAAACATCATAAAACCCCCATTTGTGGTATTTTATATGATCTTGTGGTAGAAACCTCCACTTTGGACTTTGGTAGAAACAAGAGGGCAATGACTCAGTTGCTTTGCTGACACCTATGTCCTATCCAGTTTGATTGGCAAGGGCTATCAATGACCCATTTCCAATTAGGAACTGTATGAGTCATCTCATCCAATTTGAATTGGACCGCTCACACAACAGAGGTCTCATTAAGCCAATTGAGATTCCCCATAGGTTCAATCTGCTGCATAGCCTATCCTTCAACAAGCATATACTAGGATACTCACATCCAGTCCCTGAATAAATCTGGTAGACCACTAAACATGAAGAGCTATGATCTGAGGATATCTGAGGTCCTTTTGAAAGACATTACAAGTTTAACGGTATTCAATCTGTGATGATTGATGGGTTTTGAAGGGTGTAGACTGACAGACCCTGCTATAGGTGTAGGTCGCAATTACACACATTCGGCATCTCAATTCCTGGGTACACAAACTGCTGCTAGCGACGTCGTGGAAACCCTTGGCACCAACACAAATGCAAACAATTACATTTTGAGTTTCTACACAAGCGACAGAACGAGGCATTCATCGAAATTCAAGAACCGAGGTAGTTCCTGCTTCAAAACAATCTGCGCATCATTTCACTGCAGACTCCTTCCACTCGTCCCTCAAGCAGGAAACGTGGTCGCTGGGAATCTCTCCGGGAGCGTGCCTTCCACGTGGCAAAGGACGAAACCCTGTCTGGATATGGCCCACAACATTGACCATTTAAAGCAGTGGGCCATCTTTGAGCCATAACCATATCATTCCCCACTACTGGTTGAGAGGGATTCCTATTCCATTGGCTTACAATTAACCTATATCAGAAAAAAAGAATAGAGACTTGAATTAAACATATTTAGACATCATCAAACCAGTCAGTACAAGCCTGTCGTATCATCAAACAACTGGGTTTTTGGGGGGTCCAGGACGGCGTGCCTGATGTCCGTAATGCGGCCTCCAGGACCCTCACGATTCCTCGGTGGATTTTGGAATTCCGTTACCAATCAGCTATGCAAAAACGATGAACAAAAGGCAAATTCATGGGGAAGTGGTGGTGTGGTGGCTTATACCACACATTCAAGAAACATCGGTAGTTCTGTGACATTTTCCAAAATCCATCCAATTATTGTTGAATTTTGGTTGTAGAGAAAAGTATTGAATGGATCCATATGTATAGGTTGATGGTGACTACAATGGCACCTCGATCCATCTTTCCTAATCCTGAAACGACAGGCGCAGCCAGGATTTCGATGAAATCAGAACGTTCACCCCCGAGGCTGTTGAACAAGATGAGGCTGATCAATAAGCAAAGAGTTCTCACATGTTGAACCTCTTTGCTCTGATAGATGACCAATTTCTTAGGATGAGATTCCTATAGAGCTTGGTCTAAGAAATATACTGCTACATGTGGGTATTGACCAGCGATCCTTCCCAGAATAGCTCAACTCGCTGTCGAAATGAAGCCCCTAGTGCTGGGTAAATCTGGCCCCTTGGTATCGACATGTTCATATTCATCTGGCTTGGATAATAATGGGACAATTACATAAATAATACTGTTGAATATGGAATTATATGGAATTATGGAAAATAGTCGGGATTATACCGTTGTTATTGATTTGTTTTACAATAAAGTTGGATAAAGTTGGATAAAGTTGGATACACAATTCATTAAAACTCATTATGTCAGTTTTGTCGCCATTGTTAGCCGGATAAGAGGAGAAAACAAACGAACACAAGATGCTGAAAAATCCTTCAAAGGCTTGGACCATGGTTGAAATTTTCCCATGGCGATAGTCCGTATGTCTCTACTGAATGGATGTACATCGTCATGCTATTTGCAGGGCTATCGCCAGCAAACTGTTGATGAGTTTACCCCATCCATCAATGGATCTTCGATGATCTTCGCAGTCGCAATCACTTCCTGATCTACTGACCAACCATCATCATCACTATAGCCCTATTTTACTGATTAAAACCCACAGCTTAACCTAATCATCAAGCAACATTCCTTAGGGGTCGGTCACCACACCTTTCCCCAGCAGGTGACATGGACAAGTCCAACTCTTTGAGCTTTGGCATCCGCTTCCCGCCCTTGGGACCCAGGGCACTCAACACCTGCAGTACATGGCGGGTATGGGCATCCATAATGGGAATCCATGTATTGGGCATTATAAAACTGTATTCATGGATTGATGACCATTCCCAAATTCTTAAGAAAGAAACATAACTGGGATTTCCGATCCAGTCATGTTTGTACTGTCCTGCATGTTTGTTTAAAAGAGGGTAGACAATGGTGTCCTGGATATGTCTTCATCTCAACACAGGCACAAAGGAATGGTTGGACGCTTCTGAGATGCTGGTCGCATCATGCTGATGTCTCCATTTCAACCAAAAAACATGGGGAAACCAATCCCATATACCCCATATACCCTCCGTAAAATGTGAATGTTATCAACATGTACCAACAATGTAATGGAAACTAATACTAGAATTTAACATGAGATAAGCAGCAAATTTAACTTTAGGTGGAATCATGCAAACCCCTGTGTGCATTGTCAATGGCCCTGGTTGGCTAAGCTGCAGACATCCCGCAAGAGGCGTGTGGTGCCCCAAATGCTCAGCACCTGCAGGATGACAGGTGGGCTATCGTCTAGGCTGCGTGGATCAATCATCCTCCCGAATACTATGCTTGAAAATTCAACGATAGTGAAAATCATCAACCCATTTAGGATCCAACTATAGATTATATACTGTATATACAATTATATATATATAGTCATCCCCCAATAATAACCCTACTCAAACAGTGATCATTGAACCATATTGAACCTGTTCGGCATCTCAACTTTGGAGGTTCCAAGAAAAAACGTATCTTCCCAGTTGAGAACGGATCCGTAGACAAAAAAGAGCCGCCGGAGAATTCGATCGAAGCCTGGAGGTCTTTGCTGGGTAACCTCGCCACCAGGGCAGCAGACCTCGCTGAGAATATCTGGTGGTCAAATTACTTCATGTCTGGCCGGGGATGCCAAGTTCATAGAGTTTCATCATTTGTGATACTGTCACATGTTTTTGTTGGATCGTCGATCATATATGGCTGGGAAAGTCTTAGTAGATCCTTGGCTCCCTATGAAAAAAAAAACTATCTCGTTGGCTCCCTCCTAACAACCGGATGGCTGGGTCAGTTGATGTTTTACAATCAAAGTTTCCGGACATCTACCAAGCCATGACTTCAGAATACTGGCAGAGACCGCAGAGCCGCAGACACGGCTTCGTTGTATTGCATGGATCCCAAATGTAGCCACAGCTTCTGCAAAGCTCCTCTACATTCCGAGCACGCTCACGGGTAGCTCCGGATTGGGGATTTTCCAAACATGATTCGATTCACCAAATCAGGATGTCCCAAAGGGGTGTACCCTCTGGTAAACTAACATAGCTATTGAAAATTGCCATTTATAGTGGATTTTCCCATTAAAAATGGTGATGTTCCCATAGTTATGTAACAGTTCACCAGAGGGTAGCAATCATGGGGGATGGGATTGTTTTTTCAGGTCGTGAACATCATGTGAGAAATCCTGGGAATATCCCAACTGTGCAGCATGGAAGGCAAATGTCGAATTAGATGTTGTTCATCTTTGGGATTGGCAATTTGGGGACGGCGAACAAAATCACTTCCGAAGTGCCATGATCATGAAAAATCAGCACAGGATACTTGTTACTCTATCATGATCATGAGAGAAATAGCCACCGACCAAGTCAAGCATGAGAGATAGATGAAATACATACATTCTTATAATTCATGCATATATTGATCTATTCATCCAGAAGCATTGGTCTATTGCTTCCACATTTCTATCTTGCTTGTGCCTGCTGCTTCTTGTTGGAAGACAA
Source organism: Symbiodinium sp. clade C Y103 (assembly GCA_003297045.1). Taxonomy (NCBI): domain Eukaryota; class Dinophyceae; order Suessiales; family Symbiodiniaceae; genus Cladocopium; species Cladocopium sp. clade C. The sequence goes on along the minus strand of BGPT01002081.1, from coordinate 59,980 downwards.
AGATATCAAAGCTATGATTACATAAAATGGTGCAAAATTACATGAGATAGGTCAAAAGCTGGACCTTTACTGTGAAAGGCAGCAAGACATTCTCTGGTGTTGGCGCTTGAACTTTTGACCCAAAGGTCCCCAGACCAGACCCCGCTGGTCCTAATTGAGCGAGTGCTCCGAGCAGTGCCACCTGGCATGAATGGCATGTCATGTCGAGAAAAGATTGGGGGATGGAGAACCGGAACATGGCTGGTGTTGAACCATCAATTTCCAATGAACAATTTGGAGTCAGTTTGATTTTGTCACTGGAAGCTGTACAGTATATGTTCATATATAAAGTTGGCCCAAACTGTTTCAGTACAGTTCCCTGCGTGGCACTATGTGATGTGGGTGGCACATGGCACATTGACATAGCCACCTTATCTGAGTTTGGGGAGGTTCCATGATTGGATGAGGTTCCAACTTTCAAAATCCTGTGTTTCAATTTGTTTGTCCCTGCTAGATCAGTATTAAATACTGCGTATTGGACTTAATCATTTGCGTGGAAGACATTATTTTTCATAAGGAATCAATCCAACATAATACAATCATGATGAAACTATACTGTAATAGTACCACAGCAATAGAACAACAAAACACTATGACAAGAATATAATCATAAACACTTGCGCCAATTTTCGCCTCCAAGCAGAGATGATCAGTGGCCACATAGAGTTCACGCAAGGTCTTCAGGCTGCCCACCTGTCAGCATGGTGAAACCAGGTGAAGATTTACCAGGTAAACTGACTCAAAAATCATCTGTCCACCTTGTCTATCAATGAAATTAAGACAAACAAACTGAAGTTTCACCACCCACCAAAAATGATGTTCCTTGTAGTTGTTCTCATTGGGTACTTTGAAGTAAATATAGGTAAATAATGGTGAATAGGGTAAATATGAAGCCTACTGGCTTCTCAGAAACGCTCTTGGAAGCAATCGGATCCAGGGTCTATCGCAAAAAATGGTGCTGAATCTGGCCAGAACCAAGATGAAAAACCAAGAATTACCCTCTGGTTATTTAACAGTTCGCCATGGAAGCCATGGCCCATTTGTAGATGATAAAAATGATGATTTACCTATTATAAATGGTGATTTTCCATGGCTATGTTAAATAACCAGAAGGTACAAATGCAGCATTCTCCATTGTTTTACCGGGTCAATCTGGGTTTCCTCATGCGTCCTATCCTTCACTAAGGATTGTCCAGTAGCCTACTCTTCATATCCCTTCCTTCAGCCCCCAAGTCGCGCCTCCTGGAGGCAGTTGGGAGCACTCAGCTTCCCTTGTCGCTGATCTTCAAAGCTAATGGCAATGGACAAACGGCGCAGCACCTGAGGGTCTGCTATGGTGGTGAGAATATTTCTTGAACATATGAAAATCCGTGAGTTGTTGTTAGTGATTCAAAGTCTGGGGCATATTTGGGGAATGACAATGCGTAAGCTTGTCAATTCACAGTTTCGGAAACTAAAGATCTGTAATTGTATTCAACTGAGTTTCAGTATGTTTCAATATGTTTCAATGTACCTGGATTTGTCTGAACCATATAAAATTGACCAATAAGCATTCCGAGAACCCCTCCCTCGAGCCCGTTCACAAGTAATGTGCCCCCTAAACAGGCGTTATACCACACATCTTCCGCGGCGTCCACCCTTTGACAATGGCCTTCAAGTCTTGAAAGATCTGCGTCAGCATTCCAGTCAGATCCTTACCCGGTGATGGTTTTGCTCAAGCTTAATAGGATGTACAGGTTGGTCCACATCCAGTCTTCCCAGCTTGGATAAAGATAAGATTTGAAACCATGACGAAATCGATAGTTCCCAACATGTTGATCATCATTTCTGGCTCTTGGTCCTTTCGAGGTTGCTGTAGAGAGCATTTCATGCCCACTTTGGTTGAATTCCCATCGATAATTCCTTTCAGTGCCCTTAAATCTAAGGGGCAATCAATCCGACCATTGCAACCATCAATTACAAATCATTTTTCTAATTCCAGCTAATAAACATATCAACAAATCAAAAAAAAACATATATAAATCCCTTACGCAGTCAATCAAATATCATCAGTGAATGAGTATAAACCAGTATTTCCCTAGAGAATCACTCATGATCCATGATTTTTCTCCGGAAAAACAACAAACACACACATCTGTCTGCGAACCGTGCACACCAGAAATAACCCAAGAGCCAAAGGTTCATCGGCTTCAATCCAGTTGGCATCTTCTTCGGCCCAAGATCCTTGGCTGAAATCTGAGATGAGCAGGGATCACATCAAACTTCTCATTGGGGATTCAATGGGATGTAGGAAAAATAGGGGAAATATCATGAAAACATCCTGAGGCTATGATGATAGTAGTGGGGAAATCATGATAATCAAGGGGGATTTAGCTAGGTGAGTGAACCTCCCCAATAATAAAGGTGTATAAAGGGCTTAGTAACCATCAACAACCACTAATTCGACGCGGGAGTCACCATTGGGCTGGTGAAATCCCCATGATTTATCCCAGGATAATATCACGTCATATCAGTTTTGTTTAACTTCAGAAGCCAATTTGACTGATTTGGAGAGTTCCAGGTACCAGTGTACCAGTAGCTTCTGAAGTTTGAGTTTTAGTCTGTGAGTATCTGGAAGTTTTTTCCGCAGCACAAATCTGGATAGTCATTGGGTCAAAATCGCACATCTTTGGGTCGTCACCCAAACAGCAAATCATCCCAGTGGCCAGGTGCCAAAAACATTCCGGGAGTCTAGTCAAATGGTCATTCCACCTGTCGAAAAAACATCACAGCTCTTTTTTGACCATCCAGGAAACGATCAGTTTGCTATGGAAGCCATGACTCATTTATTTATAGATGATTATCATGTGTTTGTCCATGCAAACCTCCATTTATATAAGGAGTTTCATGGATTTTTTATTGCCATGTTTAATTACCAGAGGGTACACCTATGAATTGTCCACAGCTATGTTTAATTATTTGACAGAGAGTAGCTCTATATAACTTCGTTTCAACTTTCAGACACCAGCAGAGTTGGTCGATGTTTTATCAGAGTGATCCAGGGCCACTAACAGCACATCCAAGACAGCCACAGCGGCAGATGATTCAATTATGGATTCATAAACTGTATAGTATGCATATATACACACAGAATGCCTAACTTTAGATATCATAATCTATGTGTAGATCATAACATTTCACTAATCTGAATTAAGGCCATTTTGGGGATGAAATTTCACCATCGTTCCAGTGAGGTTGCAGTGAAGTCGTTGTGATTTAACCAAAAATACATATATATATATATATATTACATGTTATTTTTATATACAATGTATGTCTGTGTGCAATAAGGGATAACTTAAGAGGCACTTCGATTATGTGGAACTAGATGTAAGACGAATATTGATTCATTATGATCGATATTGATGGATTAACATAGGTTTACAGTCTATTTGTTTGGGAGGAATACTTTAAAACATCTTTAAACAATTGGCGTAGACACCTTGGCCTCATGTTTTTCCATGAAAACCATGGCCCGCCCTTGGACAAAAAATGGGGTATACTACGCCCCAAATCTAATGCTTAATCAACATATTCACAATGTCGCAATGAGCATTTTGGGGGGAATGCCCCATGTTCAGGCACACAGCTGTCTTTCATTTTCGCATCTCGGTAGGCGGTGGTTTCACAACTGGAACTGCTGGAACTGCGTAAACTTTACTGGAACTCACTGAATTCCGTGAATTACACAGAACCAACATAGCTACACATATCTGGTGCATTCAGTGTACACATAAGCACCAGGTACAGATCATTCAGTCATAGTTGGATTCCCCTCTGGCAAATCGGCAGTTTTCAGATCCCCTTATGAGTTCCGCGTTGGGGATGCGAAGATGATTTTCCAATCAAAACCCAAATACTTTGGAGGTGATGTTCCCAGGAGTTTCCCATGAAATGGGGATTCCTCAGCCTATCACCAGGCGGGGATGTGACAGGGCGGGAACTGCGGAAACCGCAAGGTCAACATCCCTATGGTGTCCCAGCTGCCCGCTGCCCCTTCCCTCTGATACACGCTCCTGCTGAAGGTTTGTGATGTTTGTGTCAAATCGTGAACTCCGCAAGTGAGTTTAAGATATCTATCTATATTCCAGAAGGACTAAGTTTGGATATCTGGAAAACAAATGGACATGTAACATCTCATTGCGTTCCACAAAAGATCACAACAACATAAGAAATGGATGCCATCCACCGAGCAAATGTCACCAGCGAAAAGCCAAGATTCGACAAACGCCGTCGCGCAACCCAGAGCTTCCGAGCTGCAAAGTGTTGGCCAAATCTAGCGTCACCAGCCTTTCCCACCAGATCTGACCACCTCTTCTGACGCAGGCGACGGAGGATCAGAACTGAGGATGATGACATGTGCAGAAAATGAAGCATTTCAGACTTGTGGGATCCAGAATATCGAATGTGATCCGTTTTGTTCATCCAGAGATCATGAGGATCGCTTGATAAGAAACATGACTGACCATCACGTTACCCTGCGACAATGGAGGGAGTAAACAAAAGATGGGATAACAGCAGCCCTTACATACGTGAAGCATGGGAAAAGGTGCTTCAAACAGGTTCAACAAATGGAGAAACATGCAGTGGAAGCAAGGTGTTGCTTCTCGGAAACAAAGAAAGAACATATCTTCATCTCATGGCCAACTTTCGATACACTGAATAAGCGGTGATTTGTGCTTTTCTCCCACTGGCAATAGGACATCTTCCTGCCATAAATTAACTGCTATGAATTAGCTATACCCATACAATGTGGTTTCCAACCCCCAGTTGTAAGTTGGTTTATAAACCCAATTCAGTTCACTGTGGCTATAAACCATAGTTGTTATAATTGTTAGAGTCATGTGTGCCAACTTAGCTATCTAGGGGCCCCACTTTGTAAGATCACCGAAAAACTACAGTTCACCGAGCTCTACCCAGGTAGTCATCCTGTAGCTGGGAAACAACCAACCAAAGTGGTCCACCTTTTCTACTCCTGGTGATTTTTTTTTCTTGAGTTTAGCCCATGTTTAGCCCATGTCCAACCACCAAGCAGAATCCCAAGAGACCATCTTTACCCCTCACCGCATTTCCACCGCATTTCCCAACCTTCCAGTAGAGCCTGGAGCTGTGACTTCCGACAGTGCACAGCATGGCACTGGACCCGCCCCGTCTGCGGTTGTCGCCCCAAGGCTCTGAGGGACCTCCGGACCCGGAACCTGGAACCTTGACCTCTCTGGAAGTGGAAGAAATGGCCATGGCAGTCTTGGGCCCCAAATGATGGTAATGGTTACTATAGTTGCTATACACACAAAAGCAAGAACTATGAGGCGCCCATTGGCACCCCAGTTTCTTAGCTAAGTTGCTTTACAACTACCGTAACTATGACCAGGTCCCCAGGTCGACCCAGCGGCTACTGTATGGTAAGCTGTGGATGTATTGCTCATTTCCCTATGCAGAGGCTGATTATATTCCTCCTTCTCTTGAAAAATATCCAGGTTTCTCCTCCACAAAACCAATGTTGAATGGTCTAACAGGATCAAACAGCCAGATTGCTGTGGCAAAACCATGCAAAATCATCATGTTCCTGTGGTTTTCTTATGGTTGTCTTTTTCTTCTTGCCAAAACCAAACATTGCAGTCTCTGCCTGGAACAGCCGCGCAGCTGTGCAGCATCTGCATTTGGCAGCAACTCCACCAAGGGTTCGAGGTCACCCAGGCGTTCCATGGCGTGGCGCAGTGCGTTCCATGGCGCAGTGCCGCGGCCAAAAAGGGGCGGAAGGGACTCTGTTTCTGAACCTGAGGGGCTTTCCTTTGAATCTCAGGGCCTTTAGGTTTGATTTCATGCTCCAGAAATCTCCAGAATCTTCTTCATATAGTTATTTTCCGCCAAAGCACATCGTGTCAACAAAGGGCGATGTATGGAGGGATAAATTTGGGAAAGGATAAGCCCTTCCTTCAATAGCAGATTGCTGGGTTGAACAAAAAAAACACATCAAATAACAATGGTTTAATAAATCCGCCCTAAGATTCATCAGCTCCTGGTGCTGCAGTCAGAGACTGGGTGAATTATGTCGCATACTTCAACCCATCAAAGTATCAAACGTTGGGGTTTGCGGTGTCAGGGACCTTTGCTTTTAATCATGGTTTCTGAAAGCTGTGGTCAAGTAGCGTTCGTCTTCTCTTTTTGAGACTTTCCTAATATGACCAGCACTTATTGTTTAAGATACCGACGTTGGATCCATACCCGACATGCTGCAAATGCCAAGATGTTTCACAGCCTCCACTGCGGGCCATGAAAGTCTTAAACAACTGCAAATGTGCATGTCCCTTAGACTCCCATAAGGTACCGTAGTGATTGGGCTAATATGCCGCCCTAAGTATGGGATGCTTAGCAATTCAACCAGGGGCGTGCATCGTACTTTAAAATCAATCGTGAAACCAAACAAGACTGGCCAGTCATGTTAAACGATTCAACACCATCGGAAGCTGTACACAGAAATTCATGAACGTGCTTCCGAATGTGAGACCTGGCGTACATCTTTCACTGGTGGTTTCACCAACCTGAAGAACAATATAAAAAGCCAGTTGAGTCATGTGCGTCAGCTATCAGAATCCCAAGATGGCTGCTGATAATCACAGAACTTCAATCAGTTTTTCACAGATATTTGAAACCAACAGCAACGGCATCGAACTGGGCTTATTGACATCTCTCAAAATCCTGCAATCTTCCTATCCTTGTTGGATGTTGATTTCAACCCCACCATGGATGATTTACCACACCCCAGTGCGGATGCCTCAACAGCCTTGCGCTTCATGGGGACATATGGCGCTCCCAGAAAGCGTCGAAGCTTGGGGATCGCGAAGGGTAACTGGGCGCAAACTGGGTCAAACTGGGAGGTGCAACAGGTAAATGTTAATATGGTAACCACCAAATAAAAAGTGGAACATGAACATCTGGGTCTAAAATAGTGATAAATAAAATGATTACTCATTGTTCTATGATGTTCTATATTTTTTTTTTGGGTTGCTATAGCAATCAATGGATTGGTTGAAATAACATCTGCAGGAAACATGGATAAATAAATATGGGACGTTCCTCTCACATATCTACTCTAAAGATCTCTACAGCAAATTCAGGGAATTGGTGATTCCACTTGTCGTCAAATGACAGGAGCATCTCTTCGTCTTTTTTGGGACATTGGCGGCTTTGCGGGGTGAAGGTCTAGGAACCTTGCTGATGTTGCTCCAAGGTCTGTGGTTTTGTGGCAAGCCTATTCAGCTTCAGCCATGTAGGACACACTCAAGACCCAAAGCACCGCTGCAGTTGTGATTTGATTTGGCAGAATGTGACTTCGTACTCTTCAGAGGACCCCTCTCACAGAAAGTGCAATTTCTGCTTTGCAGTTGACTACACCCAAGCGCCAACCAGTCACCCTACTGATTCATGTTCGTCCCACTTAACAATTCACTAAGAAAAACGGGAGGTACGTCGTGGTGGTAGGCAACCATGCCCCATTTTATAGAGCTATCCCGCGCATAACTGGCTCATAACTGTCATAACATTGTTCTTTCCCAGTAACTACATGTGTTTGTTGGTTGACACCAAATGTTTGTTGGTTTGTGCCCCTTTTTGTTGGTCACTACAAGTACTACGCTCTGGTAATTCAATATAGACCTGGACATTTCCTGCCTGTGAGTAGATGGTTTATCATGGTTTACCTATTATTTCCCTGGCCATGGTCCATCATTGTCCATGGCTGTGTTGGGTTACCAAAGACAACCAATATACCCTCCAGGAAACTAACATAGAAAATGGCCATTTATAATTAGATGAATTACCTATTAAAAGTGGTGATCTTCAGATCTTCCATAGCTATGTTGGTTTGCCAAAGGCTAGTTCTCAGTTCCCAGTGACAGAGTCCGAGGCGCTGCAAGTGCATTGAACACGACCAAAAAACTCGTTGCTCCCAGCAGCACTTTCTTCACCTTCTGTTCTGCCACCTGGACCTCCGCATGAGGCGTTCCCGTTCCACGGTTTCATCAAACGTGCCGAGCTGGGAAATCCACGAACTAAATAGAGGTTGTATTGGGAAAATGATCCGTAAATGGTCGCTTGGAGGTTTCAGACAAAGCCAGACAAACAAAACATGCCTTCACGGGGTAAACTGAGCAGTAGACCAGCCGGATTTCACCAATCTTTTCACCCATCCCCGGTTGGAAAATATCTTTCCATGTATGTTTGCCAACAACTGGGGTACTCTCATATAGAACAGTGGAAAAAATCATATCCATCTGCATCCCCAAGTTGGTCTCTTTTTCCCAAGATGGTGTGTCCAAAAGACCTATAATTTTTGAATGTGTTTCTATGTACATATCATATATAGTATATGTTTATACATACAATTCTACACCATTAAATTAAAATCACCCATTCTTGATTGGTAATTCAACTATAAATGGCCATTTTCAATAGCTATGTTAATTTACCATAGGGTAAATTGGGATGTCTATTCCCACTGAGAATGTGGTAAACCCAGTCATAAACCATGCAATAAACCTACCACTTGGGGGCTCTGATAAATCATCCCATTGCTAAGGGGTATAATTACCCAATCTAATAAGATTCTATTGGGGATGGTGACTATGACATTGGTTTTGCCACATTATGAACCATTATTGTCGGGTATTTACCACTATTCACCATGTATTATTCATACACTTGCCAATAGTAACCATTGTTTCTGGCTTTATCCCGTTGTATGGAGGTTTCCGAGTTTGGGATTTTTCCTTCATCAACCATCCATTTGTTGGGTATTTTTATTGTATAGGAAACCTCCATACGGCTTTATGTCAAACTGTTTCTGGACAAACAAACTATGTCCATCCTAAGCCGCACCTGGAAACCGAGGATGTTCAGTTTTTTCTTCTTCACCTGACACGGTTCATGGACACCTTCGCAGTTTCAGCATCGTTTGTTTTTGGGTTGTTACTTGTTAGCGACTGTCAATATGTATTTCACAATATGTATATATATATATATATATGAAAAAAAAAAACTATGTTCCCTCCCATATGAAATGATATATATATATATATACATACATGCGAGATCATGCTACATACATCCACATTGGCATATACGTAGATGTTTTTTGGAAGTCCATCCATACCATCATGGCCTTTGCACATGCCCTCTGTTGTCGGCAGCACAGCAAGTGCAGGTCATCAACACTTCGGATCGTGTTTGCAAAGCTTCGAAATCAGCTGAACATATTAATGTCTATATACTGTCGGTACATCCTGTTTTGTTTGTTTCAAAACTTGCTATTAGTACAAAAAAATATAGCAACTCAAATGACTTTGTTATTAAACAATGTTAAGCATAGTTCCTCCTGTAAATAGAAGAGGAATCGGTCACAAACCTGGACCAAACTTGATCAGCCTGCGGTGTATCGGGGGCAGCAGGGTCAACGGTGGCCTTGACGTGTCGCGGTGTGTTGGGGAGATAGCCCATGATGGGATATATATATATATACCAATATATATATATATATATATATCATGATTTCGGATCTATGAGCATGAGATGGTATGGGATCTTATGCGGATATGATTGGACAATTGTTGGATCATATCATTATGGATATGAATGGATATCAGATGATATGGGATAGCCTCTGGTAATTTACCATAGCTATGGAAAAAAACATCATCTTTTTGGGGTAAATCAGTGTAACTCAGTGTGAATCATCTAAGGGGCATTTTTTTTCGTAGATGACAACCCACTGATTTTGGCCAGGTTCTGCTTACAAGCTTACCATAGAACCAGCCGATGCTTGGCACAAGTGTGACCGCCAATACCATAGAGCTTCCTTCTGTCTGTCTATCTATGTCTATATCGGTATCTCGGTATCTATATATATATATATAAATATCATTAGACATATAGATAGTTATATAGATATCTATCTCTATGTCTATCTATATCTATCTATATGTCTATCTATATGTCTATCTATCTATGTGTCTATCTAGCTAGCTAGCTAGCTAGCTAGCTATTGTTCCTATCTTATCTTATCTTATCTTATTTATCTATCTAATCTATATGTCTGTTTGTCTATCCATCTATGGATTTTTCTATATCTCTATCCAATCGATCTAATCTAATCAAATCTAGTCTAAACTGCCTAATCGATTTAATCTCTCTATGGAATCTATCTAATCAATCTAGTCAATCTAACGAATCTAATTGCTCTAATCTTTCTAATCTATTGAATCTATTGAATCTTTTAATCTAGCTCGAATCTAATCTAATCTGTTCCGATCTATAGACCTATACATATGCCTGTTTAAAGCCATATGCAAATATACACGGTGACAAACGACCAGAATTTCAGCTGGAGCCTCAACCTCCTCCCCCATTTTCACCTGGGGCGAGGCTGTTCAATGGTTCACCATGCTTCACCTGTTGGAATCAACTGGAATCAAAGGAAAATCGAGGCATTTGACCTTGGTATAAACTCAGTGATTTCAACAAAGTCATATCATATATGCATCTAAACTAACCATGCATTCAAGTGACTCAGAATGAAGAAAAACAAGATCGTGTTTGCAACAAGAATGGAGATCAACTCAATTGAACTTCATTTTGGATTTGACCAGGGAAAGTGAGCAATTCACCAATCACAGCTGGTTCTTCTACCAATAACAAAGCCTGATTTAAGCAACAAGACACCAATGGACTTGACCATCTCATCATACTCCACATGGAAAATCCATACTGTATCACTGGCACCCAGGATACCCGGAGAGTATTTTGTTGAAGTTTGAAAACTGGAAGCCATGGCCCAGGCTTAATTTGATGATGTACCTATTTACCAAGTATCTTATCTTAGATTTTCCATAGCAAACTGTAACACATGTCAAATAGAAGGTAAGAACCTAATTGTTGCCATTTTTCAATAGCTCTGCAAGCATTGTTGCTTGAGGACAACCGCAGAGTTGGGGAATATGACAGGAATTCAATGGAACTTCCAATTTGGGATGCCTCTAGTGCTGTTCCAGTAGTTTCATCAGCTCAGAATCAGATTCGCCTTCTGCCGCAGTCCAAAACCATGCGTCGACGTGTGCTCAATGCGCGCAACAGTGCTAGAATATGCTAGAATGCTGTAGAGAGTTGGTCATACGTGGTCAAACAATGCTGGACTGATTACTCGACAACAAAATTCTCATCCAGGGCCGAACCAGTTGAGTAGGGGAAACCCTGAACATGGTTCGGCCCTGGACTGATATCTGGGCTTGTCCTAGTTCTTAATGAAGCCCTATGTGACCATCATCTCATGGACCGTAGAGCAAGCAGTGTCATGCTATTCCACTGCTTTTGGGACCCTCGTTGTCGAAATCGCGATTGGTTGGTAAGTCCAGCAACTATGGTGTGTCGTACTTGTAACTATAGTATTCATGGGGGTGGATCATGGTGGATCTAAACCAACAAACATAACTGGAGGGCCCCACATTGTACATATATATATATAAATATATATAGTTATTTATATATATATATATATGTGTGTCATATATTGTACCCTCCATGATTCTCGCAACCTCTCCGACATCGCTGGTCACATATTTGGACCAGATTTTTCAATGACACCCAGCTACTCTGGGAGGCTACCATTTGAGCCGAAAGCTGAAGATGCGGTGTAGAGTAAATGTGTCAAGAAAAGAGTATTAGATGAGTATAGAATATAGATTCAGATAGATAGTAAACTTATAAGTAAATCCAAATTGGAATAGACTTATCAAATGAAATAACATACCATAAAATTAGTGGAAGAGAGAAAAGAATAAACAGAGAATACCCAAAGGATCAATTTTTGCACTTCCGGCAAGGTCTCGAAGAGAAACACAATCTGGCAATCTCCATGACTGCTGTCTGGCCACCTAAACCACATTATACGAGTATCATATTATATCGTCATGTCAATATACCTTCTTTCGGAAAGGACAAGTACATACAAGTACAAAATGTTACAAATCACCAACCAAAGTAACCAAAGTAACCAAAGTAACCAAAGTAACCAAAGCTAAAGTATAAGTCAAACCCTGGGTACTCTCTTTGCCGGATTGGCAAAGTCGGTGTCTATCTCCGTCTCAGCAACACAGGGCAGACAGGCCAAATTGATCTCAGCAATGTATCGACGAAGGTCTTCCTCGCATCTGCTGAAGCAGCAACACAGATGCCGCAAAAAGTTGGAGATGTACAAATGTACCCTCGAGGAAACTTAACTAATTAGCCAATAGCCATGGGAAACGGTACCATTTACAAATGATTTCCCATGATTTACCTTTAAGACTGGTGATTTTCGATAGATGTTAGTTTACAGGGCAAAGGAACCAAAGGTTCTGAACAGGCCGCCTGGCTGTTGGGCTCCCAAATTGATCCGCCTTTACCTCCAGGAAAATTGTAGCTTAAATGTGATGAACTTGGGCTTTCTGCACTCAAAAGTGAGATATGTGAAATCCATGAATCTAAGAGGCCTTGCCAATATCCTTAAGAGACAACTATACTTGGACACCAGCGGTATTGTCCTAAACTAAATTGGGCTTGGCCTAGTTTATCAATCAAAAATACTCAGTTCCTCTTTACCCTGGAAATTCCCCCCACACCGAGTTGCAGGGGTGGCAGCTGTATCCATCAACCGCAACATGATCTCGACCTGGGCTTTTTAGACAGGACGCAGGACATCGACCTGGATATCGTTTAAAAAAACATTCACAACATCTTCGTAAAGCATTGGTAAAAAATCATCCATTAACCAAGAAAGCTAGGCTTTAGATCCCCTGGTTGTGTCTTTAGATCCTCATAAAGCCTCATCACTTTGGGGGTGTCAACCGGTGGCAGCCAGTTTGCCAACACTCATCACCGTCTCTTGCCGATCATGGTGAAATTTCACCGGGAAGACAGAAGTATCATGTCGTCCTTTTGGAACATGTTTGGCGGAACAAAACGCAAGACGGACGTACACATCTCATGTTTTACCCATGTTTGACGTGGGAAGAGTGACTATACCTTTTTCGACCGGGCCTCAACAATGTAATCTTTCCAACAGTGTCCCCATGGCTATGTAGAAAATGCCACGGGAAATCCTGATCTGTAATAGCTTGATCGTCTACCAGAGGGATGTTTCGAAAGTTGCAGGCTTAGTTTGAATTCACAAAAGTGTTTTTATGTTTTTTTTAACTACTTCAAACTTCCTTCACATTGTTGCTTCCCAGGATTTCCCCCTTCACTACGGGGGAATTAATGCAGTTCCGGTTTCAAGTAGATATGCAACCATAGTGATTTGGGACCGAAATCCCAATTGATGGTTTCTACTACCATGTTATACCCTCCAATATTTCTGCAACATGGCGAGACATCCCCGAACCAATAAATGGAGCTTTCTAGCTGGGAGAATCATCGAACCCAATAGGATATTTCCAGCTACACGTATCCATGTTTGAGGACACCAGAGGGTACCCAATCTACCCAATATCATCACCCATTGGTGATTTGGTAAATTATGAACCACTCATTTGTCACCATTATTTCCATGCGAAAAAGTATATTAAACAAAATACATGTTGTTCAACCCAACTGCACCCCCAACTGGCAACCCTCACCTCGCGCTCCTCTAGTAGCAAGTTGTTGGACTCATCTACCTGACAAATCCAGGGGTCTGCTAAGCACCAGTAAGTCTGAGACTGACAACTACAATCTTGATACTTAATTAAGATCATGTGATATCTATCTTTGGCTTATCTTATCCTGGGTTGTCAATGTGTATCCTTGTTTCATCTGAAATATATTGGCATCGCTCACCTTTTTGAGGCGTGTGGGGCCCGGGATCCATTTTTTCTGGTTTCCTGTACCCAATTCCTAGGCTATTCCAGGCTCAAAGTTCTTCAATTCAAATTGGAATCCTATGGGAAATCATTAGACAAAAAAAAACAGAGAGATTTGAAAGACACCCCTCAGAAAATGGTAGCCAACTTGACTCTTTTACCAGAGATGCCTCTTCTGTACTGTAGCCATTAGCACTCCAATGTTCCATGTGCTAACGAGTCATGGTTCACGGTTTTTTGATTCACAAGCTGTAATGGAGTGATCATATCCTAACCATGCAACTAGCAGAAATCAACAATGTACAATCCTTGTAGGTTTATGGCATTGTGTTGCGAGATGGCAAGATTACCGTATTTTTGTTGAGGGATCTTATCATCATGTAGCTGGCCTGTTTGACGAATGGGTGGAAGCTGGGGTATCCAGCTTCGATAGGATGGTTGCTAAAAAGTGACCAGTCCATTTGCGCTTGTGTTTTGATCCAATTTTTTGATCGAGTCAGTCCGGCAGGGACAGCCCCCCTGCGACTTTGTTGAGCCATATCTATAACCGACGACTGGTTGACTTGGATCATTTTTTGGGCATGCCATTTGGGTTTATTCGAATATATGATCTCCAAAATCAAGAAGATATATTCAATGGTATATGCAACACATATGTGATTCTTAGATGCGTGCCGAAAAAAGACTAATTCTTCGCTGGTTATAGTACATGCCGCCAGTGATAGCTAAAGTATCCAACCAAGGTTGACATAGGTTGACCCTACAGAAGTTTGGGCAAATAATATAGGGTTGGTTGAATCCCTATTACTCCCTATATTAATCACTATTGAACCCCCATTAAACCACCATTCAACAAACCCAAGTGACCATGGCAAATGCCCTGATGACCTCGCAGAAGAGTTCGAAGAGGAGCTCCATGTCACCCTGAAACTCATTCGCCAAGAGGCGATAGTACCTGCAGGGTGGCGGTTTTTCCGCCGAAAAAATTCTGTTGGTCGAAAACAAAAAAACGTTACCCTCCAGTAAATTGACATAGACCCTGGTAGATAGGGGTTGGAAGATTAGTTTCCACAAACAAAAATATGATTTTCGGGGTCTATGTTAATTTACCAGAGGGTATCCATTAACTATAATCATCCTGGAGTAGATCGAATATATGGTCTTTTCAAGAATTATTCCCATCTCAGTGAGGATTCTTTGAACATGGAATGACTATATTCCGTCTACTCCAGGATGACTTTTTGCTTCGATAGAGTTCGATACATCTACCACAAACCCAACAGTGAAATGTTACCCTATGGAAATCCAAGAATTTGCTGTGGAAAATCATCATTCTTTTTGTCAGCAAATCCACAAACTAAATATTCATTTTTCAATGGCAAACTGTTAGACTACTAGAGGGTAGTGAACTAAACCAACTTAGGGTCACCATCTTCAGTTGGGCGGCTGGCGCGCTGGCGCGCTGGCTGTTCGAAGGTCAATCACTTGGACGAAAAAAGGCGCTCTGTGAACCACTTGGCTGGGCTCGGGGTGTACATGGCCATAATCAAAATGGGGGCCCATATCCTACCTTGATTATTTCTCCATATGGATCCAAACACTGCCTGAGAAGGTACTTAACCCCCTAAATCATACCCCAAGTACTTCCTTAGAAGGTACTTGGATCCATATGGTCTCCTAAATTTAGCTTATGACAGCTTATGGGTGAAATCATTATGCTTATACCCAAGTTTTTCACTCCAACTGCGCCCTTGATCTGAACGCTGCGTCCGGGCTGCTCTGGCATCGTCTCCAGCAAGCCATTTTGACTGGCGAAGCTTGGTCTCATTTGAGCAGTGGAACTAAGGTGGATTGGAAATGCCACCAAATTATGATTTTCATTTTTCTATATGGCTTTATACTTGGTTTGATATATGGCTATGGATTTATGGCTATGGGAAAAAATGAATCCCAAGAGCAATCAAACAAAAGGAGGGAATAATGGTAATATTCTCTTTCTGGCGGAAATGATGATTGTATGTTGGTTGGCATGATGTTTTTTTACATGTTTTTTTGCGTTAATGTGACATGTTTCTTCCTCTACCATGAAGGTTCTGTCGCTACCCACGTTCTGAAGTGGGCAAGTGTTGTCTCTATTGTATCTTGAGAGGTTTGGGGTATGATTGGTTGATTGGGTGACAAAAATAACAATTCATAGTATATTAAAAACACAAATCGTTTAATATAGTTAATGTGTTCTGTTACATATCTCTCGCAGTCTTTATCCTCATTACCACTAACAAGGTATGTGATGATGGCTACATGTTCCAAATTTAGACCTCAACTACATAACTGGGCAGTGTACGCTATGTACAATCCTGCACTTCTCACTTCTCATCTTCATGATGATCCAATCTGTCAACAAGCGAACCTCAAACCTCTACCGTTCACTTCGAGCCTGGTAAAATTGGTGGGATGGTTTTGAGATGTTCCCTTAGATATAATAGATTAATGGGTCATCCTCTTCATTATCTTGGTTCTATATGTAGATATTCATCTGTTGTTCTTCCATCTTCATCATCTTGTTTTTGATATATTGAATGTTGATCTGCTTCTTGATGCATATTTCACAAACACTCAAAAGCGTTTTGAGCCATTTATTGCGAGTTGGTGTCTAATCATCGTTCAAGGTTGTAGTTTTAGACATTGTACAATTTCCACAGTTTACTGTAGTCATCTCCTACTGATTACTTTCTGCTATGATGGGTCATTGCTGCTTCAAATCACACTTGCTTGTTTTTTTGACGCGTTCAAAACTAATGCAATTTACTATACTGTACTTTACAGTATTGTACTACGCCATACTACACTATGTCATACTAGACTATCATGAAATATAGTATCATATGAAATCATATATATATATATACACATTATACTATAGTATCATGAAATACAACAAAACAGTATTAATGATATAACATGCCCGATACAATACAATATACTAAATATATCCAGTTAAAATATTATACTAGATAAGATTGTATAATCTAATAATATATATATATTGTAAACTATACAATATGATAAAATGTAACATAATAAAACATAACATAACATTGTTTTATTAAAGAAACATGTAATCAAACACATGTAATATAGTCTAATCAGTTTAAACATATGAAAATAAAGTAGTACAATATGATAAAACATTATATAACCTTATTACAAAACACAATATATATAGTAATATATCAAAACATAATACAATATAACATGATATAATGATAGTATAACATATAATATAATACAATATACCATAATATATGTATATATATAGTATCATATAAAATAATATCATATAACGTGATAAAATATAAACAAGATCATACAAATATATAATACGTTTGAATAAATAATATAATATAATATAGTATGTATGATATAATATGATATAATATGATATAATATGATATAATATGATATAATATGATATAATGCGATATAATATGATATAATATGATATAATGCGATATAATATGATATAATTTTACATTATATGATATAATGTGATATAATATTATATCATATGATATCATATGATATCATATTATATTATTTGATATAATATAATATTAAATTATACGATTACAATATCATATAATATAGTATATAATATAATCAAATATAATATGGAATGGAATAGAATTAGCTTGAAGATAAGGAGCTTGACGAGATAAGACATTATAGTTATAAAGCAATTGTCTACTACAATTGTGAAAGAATTTTCGGCTCAATCAACAAGACTGCCTTAAAAGCCAAGGGACAAAAGCCAACCATCAACAGGTAAAAGGGTGGACACGAGGATTTTACCGAGAAACAGCCCAACAAAGAGATTAGCCGCGACATGTGTTCAAAGATTGTCAAACTCCTATGTATCCACTATGATTCCTTCAACAAGAGTTCCAGAGATGAAAGTCCCTTAACATACGGATTGGTGGTCACAACAACATCTATGTTGGCGAAACAGAAAAAAATGGGAAAAAACGTGCAGGGCAGGGTTCGATTTTATTAGGGATGATGGACTCTTATGTCATCCCTGCACTGGATTCAAAGATGCAAGTAGGGAAAAGAACACTAGCAAAGACCGAAAGGTCATGTCAGTTCCTCACTCTGAATACTGATAATCTCTAATTCGTTCTTGTCGTTCTCTCTCTCTCTCTCTCATTAAAATCACGTTTTCCACATGGACGCCGAGAAAAGTCAAATACATTCAAACATGCGAGGACGATATGGTTGGGTCCTCCCTTCCAATTTCTGCTTGAACCCTTCTCCAACGGATAAACGGAAACAGCCCTCAACGTAGGCTTCACCATTGATGTCTTCATCACCTTGGGCTGTTGGGAGTAGTTTGCAATGTCAGCCGGGCTTTCGGGGTGAAAATGCAGAATTGCATTATGCGACTCTGGATGGCACTCTCTTCTCTATGCAAAGCGACTAAGGAACACATTCGAACCCATGATTCTTGATGAAGGGACAGGGTTACAATGCGTGAACGGTTCAACATCTTCTCAATATGTGTTTTCACCCTGGCATCTGGTGACCCACAATGTTATAGATTGAATCGCTGATATCACTGGATGTTCTTTGTTCAAAACTATGGCAAATCGTAGGAGTTTTGATCCATTCCCAATGTCAAGTTCATGGTTCAGTGCCATGAGTGAACAGACCTACTAAGGTGACCTGAAAAGTAATGTTCAGCCCATCAAAGGGGGACAGCGCCATGCTCCATGCTTGGGGAATGTGTGCAACATTTACTAGTATAAAAACAAAAACAAAAAGTCAGCCATATGTATACATATATATATAATATATATTATATATATATATAATATATAATATATACATATAATATATAATATGTATAGTGACCCCCAAAGCGATAGAACATCAAATTAAAACCATTGCAGTGGGATTTGCTTTTTATCTTTTTTGGGGTTGCTAATCATAGGTATGATATATCACACATGGAGCATCGGGGTGTCCCCGATCGGCTCTTTCTCGCTTCTTTTGCCATGACATCGACATCACATGAGTCCCTCTGCTCCCATGGAAGCGTATCTTTGGACACATCCAAAGGGATCAAGCATTCTCAAAACATGGCCCAAAACAGGTACCGTCCAGTGTCACACGTGGCAATGGAAAAATTGCCATAGACTAGGGCCATAGATGATTTGCCGATCAAAACCTACATCTTTCGGGCATTTTAAACGTTGCCACGTTTGATGTCTGGAGGGTATGATGTGGTAAACCCAATGCCACATTGCCAAACCCTAGGACTGTGGGTCAGCATCATCTCCAATTGGGGTGCTTAACAATAACCCACAATGCGGGATGGTGACTGTTGTCCATGTCCAACAATTACCCTCTGGTTATTTAACATAGCCATGGAAAATTGCTAATTTTGGATGATTTTCCCAGCTAGAAACCTCCATTTATAGGGGATTTTCCATGGCTGTGTTAAATAACCAGAGGGTAGCAGTAATATGTTTCCATATGTTTCCACATAATTCTGCATATATTATCCCATGATGGTCCCACCACGGGATACGGGATACATGACATAGTTCTGAAATAAAGCCATTTGGGGATGATTCCCCTTATCGGATTCCGATCATCTGAGCGTGACATGGCGTTTTGAGTTCGGTATACTGATCAAATTCATGCAAATCAATCCAAGTTGTCAATCATATCACCATGTTTTGATGGTTGAAATCCCTGGCAATGATGTTTTTTCAATGATTTTCCCTATTGGCCTATTGGATTCACCCCACCAAAAAAAAAGTCGTGAATTCTATGTGGAGAAGATCCGACAATTCAATGCACCCTGCGAAAAGACTTCAGTTTTGAAGTTCTTGTGCAGGGGATCATGTTGGGTCGGCACCATCAGTCTCGCATCCTGGGTCCATGATAAAACAAACTCTGAAACAAACAGCTACAACCGAAGAATTAAACATGTTTGAGCGAGAAGAATTTGGAACACACATGCTTGAAACATGGAGGATTTGCTGAGCCCGAAGAGGCTATGATCCGTTTCTTCTCTGCAAATTTTGCTCCAAAAGCCAAGCTCATTGAGATGGCCCATGATGACCCGGAATGCTAAGATTGGTCTCAATTGATGAACATATTGTCCACAGCTGATCAGTGTGTCCCAGCCCTGAATATGAAAACACCATGATTTACATAGAAAACTTGGGATGCTTATGATGCTTCATGTCCATAGATTGTATGTTTTTTCAAATGTTGGAAAAGCTGACTGACATCAATCTTTCAGCAGGGGACTATCCGGAACATACAGCTCAGCTCCCTTGTCAATCAGTTGAGCAGAAGTGCTGAATTCTCTCATCCATTCAGCACTAAATTTGATCTTTACACTGCATACAACCATCACGTCATGCTTTTTGGCATCAGCGCCCATCAACTCCGGCGTCAATGCCTCCTGGAATTGCTCAACGGGAACAGGGATCTTTTGGACCCATCCTTGTTCGATGCCCCCGTCGGCTTGATCATAGATATACACACTGAGCTCATCATTCGGCTGATAATCGTTCATGTAGGCTCTGTCGTGATAGCTCCATTTGTCCGAGTTGCACATTTCGCTCTTATATGTCTTGTCCTGAGTCTCATTCTTCACAAGAAGTGCAAAACAAATATCTGCTGGATGGTTTCGGCACTCACATGGCATCTCAAAAATGACTCTAACTTGGATAGGGCCGGCGGGAACATCTTCATGATCCTCTTTTGGCATTTTTTTGCAGCACAACATGAGGTTCTGCCAGGGCACACTGAGAGCGAACGCTTGCGCGCTATTGCGTGGAGCCGAAAGCAGTCTGCAGTGAACGATCTTCAAGGTGATATACAGATATACCCTGATATATACTGTATATATGTACAAATACATATACAAATCATGTATATATATATGTATATTATCTAATTATATATGTATAATATATATATATATGTATACACATATATACACATATATACACATATATACACATATATTGTGTATACACTGCAAGTGTCGGGTGTGCAAACCCCAGTTGAATCGCAGCCTGACAGCAAATGGGCACACATCGCAACCTCTCAATCTGGGTGCCCCGACACTAAAAAGAGGTGGATGTTGAAGCCAAAGCAAAGAATGATAGGAAGGCTAGGGCAACAGAAAACCAAATAGCAACCCGCAAAGAGATAGAAAAGTAATCTATAAAACAGCGGCAGAAATTGAAAAATATGTGATCAATTTTTTGGGTTACGATAAACTCTGACAATGATCCTCATGCGATCAAAACCTACAGTGAACTTTAGCATCAGACTACCCCTGGACATCAAAACAAATATTACATCATGATAAGAAGCAACATACAAACACGCACTCCCCAGAACCGGAGTTTTAGGGGTTCCCAGCTAGCGCCCCAGTAACAACTTAGCTATTTCAGGAACATCCAAAAGGGAACATTCAAAAAAAACTATGGCGTGCACAATCCCAATTGGCATCATGTCCGCACGACGTTTTCATGTGTTCACTGAAACTGGACGTTGACAAAACATGGTAAAACCAATGTGGTCAGTGGTACCCGGGTGCCCGTGAAGTGGCACTTGCACTTAAAACAAAGTCACCAAAAAGTCCGCAGCCCTTCTTGAAATTTCCGATGGTTGAATCGATTCAAATTAATTGTTTCAGGCTTCTTTGACAGTAAAGGCAGCTTCATGAAGGTCCCTGTCTAGTTGAGGTCAATCGTGATTCCTTAGTGTGTTGCGCTGAGTGAATGTCCAGTCCATATCCACTTCTTTGATGCCCCTTGCGCGCTGCGACTTCTTCAATCCTCAATGTCCTAGTCTCATAATGTCTCATATCTATTTACTCATCATTTCTTTTTGTGTTCTTCTTCGCCTGTCTCTCACTCTGATCACTGATCATCTCTAATTCTTTCTTGCCGTGCTCTCTCTCAAGCAAGTCTCCGTTTCCAACTAGACGGACAACAAAAGTCAAATATATTCAAGCATGCGAAGAGGATATGGTTGGGTCATCCCTTCCAATCTTTGGTTGAACCCTTCTAAAACAAAAACCTCTCAGGGATGAACGGAAACAGCCCTCAACGTAGGCTTCATCATTGATGTCTTCATCACCTCGGGCTGTTGGGCGTAGTTTGCAAAGTGAATGGCACTCTCTTCTCAAACTATCCACCAATACAACCGCCATTTGGTGGGAGCCCCTCTTCAAGCACAACTTTTACCCACATGCACAAACAACCAAAGAGTCAGATATCCCTACAATAGTTTTGTGTTTCTGCACTGACGCTGACGCTGGTATATGGCTTTGGAAAGAAATTGTTGATTCTTGGGAAGACAAGAACCTGCAATTGAGGAACACGAGAACCCGTGATTCAATGAAGGGACAGGGGTTGCAATTGCGTGAACAGTCTAATATCTTCTCAATATGGTGTTTCACCTTGGTACCATGTTTTTTCAACACAAGATAGATGATGATAGATGAACATCGCTTGTATGATTGGATGTTCTTTGTTCAAGCTATGGCAAATGATAGGAGTTTTGACCCATTCCCAATGTCAATTTCATGGTTGAATGCCATGAGCCGACCTACTAAGATGCCTCAAAAAGCTGTCTGTTCAGCCCATCAAGGGGGGACGCCGCCATCATAAAACCACCAAAATCACCCAGATCTGTACAGCAACCTCCAAAAATATAGAACATTACAGTAAATTTCAAATTAACACGATTTCAGTGGGATTTTACGTTTCTATCTTTTTTTGGTGTTGCTACAGGTCCATACGAACTATTATAGGCATAAATGCGGCATAAATATATCACACATGGTGCATATGGGACACGATTCTCGGATCTTTTGCCACGACATCCACATGAGTCCCTCGGCTCCCAGGGAAGTGTATCTTCGGACGCATCCAATGGGATCAAGCATTCTCAATATATGTACCCTCCGGGGTCCTCAACCGTGGCTGGATGCTGGCTGTGAAAACCCATCAAAATGGAGGTATTTATATGCTGGGAAAAAAACATGGCACGCTGGAAGATTCCCTAGAAATGAAGGTTTATAGCTGGGAAAATCATGGAACTAAACAGGGGATTTTCCAGCTAGCCACATTTGAGTACCGGAGGGTATGATGTGGTAAACCCAATGACACAGTATAATATCAAACCATGACTGGAGGTCATTTTGCATTATCTCCAGTTGGGGCAGTTGGGGTACTTAACAATAACCCCCAATTGGGGATGGTGACTGTTATCATTGTCCAACAAGTAGCAGATATCTTCCAACATTATCCCATAGATAATCCCACAGTTATCTCCTAAAATTTACCAATTCTGGATACACTGAATAATCCTGAAACAAATCCCTTTGGGGATTGATTCCCCTCCAATTCCCATCGTTGGAGTGACGTGGCGACGGGTTCGGTCATGATCAAATTCATGCAAATCAATCCAATTTGTCAATCATATCACCATATGTTGATGGTTAAACCCCTAGCAATGATGTTCTCTATTGGCCTATTGGATTGACCACATCAAAAAGGCGAGTCCTTTTGAGAAGCTCCAACGAAAATGCATCCTCAGTCTCGGCTCGCCGCAAGAAGAATTTGGCAGACTTGTGGGCCGAAATACCAAATATTAAAGTGCAGTTATACGCCCATTTATGGAATGTGAACCCCATTTATAACATTTTATAACATGTTATAACCATTGAACCAGGCTTTACTCAGCAAATGATCCTGCCATGGCTTTGAGATGGCCCACCGCCGGAATATGTCTCGATGAAGAGTTCCTGTACACAGCTGATCAGAGTGTCCCAGCCCTGAATATGAAAATACCATGATTAGATTGTATGTTTTTTCAAATGTTGGAAAAGCTGACTGACATCAATCTTTCAGCAGGGGACTATCCGGAACATACAGCTCAGCTCCCTTGTCAATCAGCTGAGCAGTAGCGCTGATTTGATTCATCCATTCAGCACTAAATCGGATCTTTACACTGCATACAACCATCACGTCATGCTTTTTAGCATCAGCGCCCATCAACTCCGGCGTCAATACCTCCTGGAATTTCTCCACGGGAATAGGGATTTTTTCCACATGTCCTTGTTCGATGCCCCCATTGTCTGAATTATAGATATACACACTGAGCTCGTCATTCGGCTGATAGTCGTTCATGTAGGCTCTGTCGTGATAGCCATACCTCTCCGAGTTGCACATTTTACTCATAGACGTCTTGCCCTGAGTCTCATTCTTCACAAGCTTTGCCAGCATAAAATCTCCTGGCCAGTCACGGGTTTCCCAGGGCATCTCAAAAATGACTCTGACTTTGATAGGGCCGGCAGGAACATCTTCATGATCCTCTTTTGGCATTTTTTTGCAGCACAACATTTTTGTGCCAGAGCACACTGAGAGCGAACGCAAGCGCTTTACATCGTGGAGCCGAAAGCAGTCTGCAGTGAACGATCTTCAATGTGATATACACGGCATGTATATAATGTATACACTGCAAGCAAACCCCAGTTGAATCGCAGCCTGACAGCAAATGGGCACACATCGCAACCTCTCAATCTGGGTGCCCCGACACTAAAAAGAGGTGGATGTTGAAGCCGAAGCAAAGAATGATTGGCAAATAGGAAGGCTAGGTAGCAACAAGGAAAGCATAATATATAAACCCAACAAAAAAATATGGAAAACTGACATTCTACTAAAAAGCGGCAGAATACTTGATCTATCTTTGGGGTTACGATAAACTTTGACAATGATCCTCATGCAATCAAAACCTACAGTTGAATTTAGCATCAAACGATCCCTGGAAGACCTACAGGAAAAACATCAAAGACAGCAACAAATCATGAAAAGGAGCAACATACAAACACACACTCCCCAGAACCCTCCATTGCCAGTGTTTTAAGGGTAGGGCTGTAATCCGCAGCAAAATGGCAAAATGCTTAACTAATTCTTAATTAATCTGCTTAGCCATTTTCAGGAAACCCATCCAAAAGAGAACATTCAAAAGAAAACTCTGGCGTGCACAATCTCTGGCATAATTTCTACACAATGTTTTCATGTGTTCAGTGGAACTGGACGTTGGTAGAACCACATGTGATCAGTGGTACCCGAAGTGGGCACTTGCACTTGAAACCAAAGCCACCAAAAAGTCCGCAGCCCCTCTCGAAATGTCTGACCATAAAGGGAAAAATCACATCAACCTCACGTGTCACGTAAGCTTCGGTCCCTGTCCAGTTAAACTTTTCCGCGTGATTCCTTGGTGTGTCGCACTGAATGTCCAGTCCATCTCCACTTCTTGCCCCGGGAGCGCGCACAGGGACGCCTTTCTTTGTCTTGTACCACAGACAACAGCCGCTCCTCCTGCCGTCCAAATGTCGACAAAACATGGGGTACCAATTTATTCATGTTTTGGCCATACTTTCCCTCGTCATCAAACATGGCAAGCTGGAAAATGTTTGAACTAAATTTAGATTATTCAGATTATTATTTAGATTATTTAGATTGTTATTACCAAATTAAATTTAGATTTAACCTTAATTGGACAATTGATTCTAAATGGACGATTTTCCGTTGCCATGTTTGATGACACCAAAGGGCAGGCAGTCTTGATCCAAGTTTGGATTCACCCTCACTCTAGTTGCTAGGATGCAGGGTATATGATCTGAGATATGATATGGGTGGAAACTAAAGACACCGATAGACTTCGGCTGTTCCTAGCGTTAGACACATCCAACCGCTGCTGTCCTTTGGTCTAGCAGTTGCAAACAAACCAGTTGACTGCAAGTTTTGAAATTGAGAAAAAGTCACGAAACCATCCCATCATGCGGCAGCACAATTCACCCAACCATCATTTTTGGTATGGGTCAATTCGCGGGGCACCCAGAACCGTATGGTTGGGTAGACTCTCCTACAGGGTGAGGCCCCCCAGTGATGTTTGTTTATATACCCCATGAACTTTGGCTAAACCATACTGGTTAACCAAGTTATAAGTCAACTTAGCCATCGTTTGAGGGCCTCACCTTGTATTTCCAATTTGGTCAAGGTATCAACCAAAAGGCTGATCTGCACAGTTCAGCTACTTCAGCCAACTTGTATATCCGGGGCGATACTGGTAGTTTGGATTTCTTATGATATCTGATACTCCCAGCAATGATTACATGTTATTGAGTTGGGTTTGTACAAAAATGGGGTACCGCAGAATCCACTGATTTTTCATCAGGTTCCACTTTGAAATCAATATAGATTGGATTAAATACATATAGACATCCATTTTTGGGGGGTCAGCCCAAATATATGTTGGTTATATATCCCATTCATATCCTACTAATATCCCATTAGTATCCCATCGAAAAGTAACAAGACATCAATATATGTGTGTATAAATATATATAATAATATATATATATATACATATGGGTTTGTGTGAACATAAGGTACGCCCCCAATTCCAATAGATTATCAACATGTTCCTAGTATAATTGCTATTTATGGGGATCCCCTATTTTGAGGCAAACCCATATAATTATGTATATATGTATATATCGATATATTTATATGAGTATATATATATATATATATGGATGTATACATATGTATACATATATATAATATATAATCATATATATATATACCCTGTGCGTCGGAGACCTATTCCGGATAGGTCTTTTGTCGAAAGACCTAAACAGGTATCCTGGGACTTATCCAGGGAAGGGTGCTGCAGCAGGGGTTCAAGATGTGCACAGCCAAGAGACACATAATTTCCACAACCTTTTGAACAGAAAGAATCGAAGATAACAAGGTATAGAAGCCGAATGCTGGAAGGTACTACCAGGTGCTGAAACTTGAGTTGAAAGCCTTAAAGGGCCTGATGTACCATTGAAATTCAAACAATTCAATTTCTGAAGCTGTGATCGTGAACACAGCCTGCGCTGCTGAGTCAATTTAGAAGAGACTGACAAATGCTCCAAAACATAATCAAAAAAAAATGATTTCAGGCCTAACCGTGGACAAAGCGTGGACAAACCGTGGAAAGACCTATCTAGAGCGTGGAAAGACTTATCTAGAGCATGGAAAGACTTATCTAGAGCGTGGACAGGGGTACCACGATTTTCGACGGATTTTCATGTTTTTTCTCTTAAGAAAAATTTAGGATCCCAACCCCCAAAATGTGCCACAATCTGGCCGGGAATAAATTCATGCATGGGATGATGGACATGTTTGCCTTGATTAGTTCACATGGCGACGGGCTCCCAAAAACTTAAGCATGGGCACTTGACGAGGGAAAAATGAGGAGCGTCAGAAATCGTCAGCATGAACCAAGGTTTCAATCTGGATGCTCTTGATGGCACAATAATTCAAAAACATACTGTTTCAAGGCTATTATGTCCTTCGTGCTTATTTAGGTCTTTTGTTACCTATTTAGGTCTTTAGGTAAAGACTTATCCAGAATAGGTCTTTTGACCTATAGGGTATATATATATATACACCATTCATACTGTGATGGTTGCGAAATCCTGCACCAAAAGATTTCAACTCCTTCAGTTCCCGGAGCTGGCTGTAGATCCTCCGATATCCCATGACCTGGAGAAGGGTGGGGCAACGGTGTCATGGGAAACAGAGCATGTTTATACCATTAGAAATGGATCGGTTTTAGTGGGAAAATCATCCATAACATCCCAGAACTGAAGATTTTAGTGTTTTCAGAATTCATTTTATATAGTTTTATGACGTTTTATTATATCATCCTATATCTGGCTGCCTGTCTTTGAAAAGTCGCTGGATACTGGTACCATCGTTTGCCCCACCTTTTGGGCATGTAAAAGGGAAAATAATTTGAACATATCTGAAAAGGAAGAGTTTCCATTGTCTGTTTGATGACCAGAGGGTATAAAAATCAACATGTCTTTTCGGATCCAATAAGATCAAGAAAATGCCACGGTCCGTGCTTTTTGCATCTATGAAAGCATGATCTTCGGTTCATTTCTTTGCAGGATGAACAAACTACATCTTCGATTCGATTTGACATTGAAAGGTCTCAACTGAAGATTTCAAAGAACAGCGGGCATTTTCAGGACCTGAATAAGCTACTTTTCCCTCAAAATTTCATGCGAATCCACGTCATCACTAAAGGTGTTCTATGACATGGGCATTTTCTTCGTCAGAGGGATGTTCTCCTCAAGCCAAACGGTCATCCTCATCTGAAGCTGGCAACCAATTTGACAAGTATACCAATATCATCCAATATCCAAGCTCACAACACGTTGTCCAAAACCCCCTTCTGTGGGTTTCCAGTTGGTTTCTGCGAGAAATGGGGATGGATCAAAACCCATTGTTAGCACATTTGGGGGAATAAACATCCATTCACCAGCCATTTTAAGGTAGGGTCCAAGGGTTTGGACTCGTAGCCACATGGGTTATTATAGGTTACCCTCTGGGCATGTAACATAGCTATTGAAAATGGCAATTTAGAGTTGAATTACCTTTTAAAAAATGGCTATTTGCCATACCTATGTTTCATTGGATTGGTTGAAGGGAACATTTACAGGAAACCATGGATTTCCCCATCAAATATAGAGGTTTCCTGTAAATTGTCCCTTAAACCAATCCAGTGAATGTTAGTTTCCCGGAGGGTATTCATCCCTTTATTCCACTCTTCCAGCGTCCAACTGACCCGAGGCAACTACGTTCTTTCGAAGGGACAAGTAGTCCAGGCCCTGCGCCGTCAACGATCACCGCGGTGACCCACTGAACATACCCTCCGGTAAACTAACATAAATATGGAAGTCATGGCCCATTCATAGATGATTTACATAAAGATTGTGATTTTCCATAGCAAACTGTGAAATCACCAGAGCGCATGAGGGAAAGGCACACCTGATTTCCTGATCCTATTGCTAACGTCCATGACCAAACTTGCACGGAAGATCATGGAAGATATACTGGTGATAAGTGACATATGGGTTTGTCTGAAAATAGTCTACCCCTAAACCCAATGGTTAATGGTTATTAGCCCTATTAAATGGCTATAATTGGGGATATACCCTATTTTCAGACACACCCATAGGCAGCTTCATTTCCTGATCAAGATTAAGAGTGCTTGTATGAATATGGGTGAACGGTACCTGTGACGAGCCGTTTCTGTTCCGCTGTTTTTTCGCTATCCAATAGATACCCTCTGGTAATTTAACATAGCTATTGAAAATGGCCATAGAAATAGTTGATGTTCCCATTAAACATGGTGATTTCCCATAGTTATGTAACAGTTTACCAGAGGGTAAATGATCTCAAACTTCGGTCCCTCAAAATCACTTTCAAGATCTCCGGTAGCCCAATGAATCCCCCACCTTTGAGACCCCAGGTCTCCGCAGTCAGCCTATGTTTTGCTAGGTTGGTTAGTGATCTCCCAGATGTTCATTCTTATTTTCCGAGCGAATTGTTGGATCAGAACATAGGCTATTCAATAAAGTTTGATGGTTCATCATCATATCATCACAATTTTCCATATCTAGAAATATCAAAATTGCTATTAATCATCACATATCATAATCATATAATCAATTAAAATCATCATTTCCCCTTTTGAAATAAATCAAAACATATCAAAATGGCTATTAATCATCATATATAATCATATAATCAATCAAAATCATCATTTCCCCTATTAAAATAAATCAAAACATATCAAAATGGCTATTAATCATCATATATCATCATATAATCAATCAAAATCATCATTTCCCCTATTGAAATAAATCAAAACATATCAAAATGGCTATTAATCATCATATATAATCATATAATCAATTAAAATCATCATGTTCCCTCCTAAAATACATCAGACATTGCCACTTTTTGGGTCGTCCTCCATGACAACAGACCTCCCATCCGGCAAACCGCCTGCAGTCGGGCATCGCAGCCCACCATGCCACTGCCCAGCACGCCCGTCAGCAAAGTCGTGGCACTGAAGGTGTAGCTGGACTCGCCAAGGACGCCGGCGCGGGGTGCTGAGAACTGATGGTGGGAATATGTGGGAATAACTTAGGTTTACTGGATTGGTTTAAGGGAAAATGTGCAGGAAACCATAGTTTTTCCCATGTTTTTCCCTTTGAAATATGGGGTTTCCTGTAAATGTTCCCTTCAACCAATGCATTGATAGCTTTGTAAACCCATTAGCCATAGATAATCAGGCCATTTCTGGCTGGATAATTCACCAACCCAAAAATACCTGAAATAATATGTGGTAATGAGTGTCACTTGCTGTGTAATATGGTGTGGGGGTTTGAAATACATATTTCATACCAGTTGAAACTAATTATACTGGGGGAATTGTACTCTATATTTAATACCTTGACACATTATGGTCATGTGTAATCTACATATATATATATGTATATATATATATATGTATATATATATATGTAATGCGCGCTACGATGAGCAAAAATAGCAGGTGCCCACCCCAAAATATTTTTTTGGAATTATTTCAAGGTGCTTGTAGTTAGGAGGTACCTCAAAATAAATTTTCCCAAAACAGTTCAACCACCTCAAAATAATTTCCTTACAAAGGTACCACTCACCCCAAAATAATTTAGAGCAGGTTGAAACAAACTATTTGAAGGTGGTTCAACTATTACGCTCAGAACAGTTCCCTTGCCTCAAAATATTTTTTTAAATTATTTTGAGGGTGGTGGAAGATGGTGATGGAAACAGTTGAGCCACCTCAGAATAATAACCAACAAAATCTAAGAATTATTTTGAGGGTCACCCCACCNAAGATGGTGATGGAAACAGTTGAGCCACCTCAGAATAATAACCAACAAAATCTAAGAATTATTTTGAGGGTCACCCCACCTCTCATTTTGGGGAGAAAGATTTCTTTGCTCAAAAGTCCATGGTCTAAATCATAACCGGTTCAGTGGGTAATTCATAGTCATTCTCAGGGTTTCACTCTTTGAGACAGTTTGGGTCNAAAGTCCATGGTCTAAATCATAACCGGTTCAGTGGGTAATTCATAGTCATTCTCAGGGTTTCACTCTTTGAGACAGTTTGGGTCCATTTGGATCAATTATTTTTTTAAACTATTCGAGGGGAAGTTGAATGTTGCCAGGGTAGGTAAATTAATATCTTGGGGTGGTCTACTGGTACCCCCACCCCCAAAATAATTTATTGGTGAGAAAGGAGTCGATTCAGATTTCTGTGCTCAAAAGTCAATGGTCTAAATGATAACCAGTTCAGTGGATAATTCATAGTCATTCTCAGGGTTTCACTCTTTGAGACAGTTTGGGTCCATTTGGATCAATTTAGTCTTTTTTGAGCTACTCCAAGGGAAGTTGAGTTTNATTCTCAGGGTTTCACTCTTTGAGACAGTTTGGGTCCATTTGGATCAATTTAGTCTTTTTTGAGCTACTCCAAGGGAAGTTGAGTTTTGCCAGGTTAGGGAAATTAATTTCCTGGGGTGGTCTACTGGTACCCCTACCCCCAAAATAATTTATTGGGGAGAAAGGAGTCGATTCAATAAATTATTTTGGTGGTGGGGGTACGAGTAGACCACCCCAGGAAATTAATCATTGGAGNCAATAAATTATTTTGGTGGTGGGGGTACGAGTAGACCACCCCAGGAAATTAATCATTGGAGCATCCTGACAATTGTGGACCTTTCATTTTAGCCAAGGCAATCCTGACTGCAGGTGTTGAAATATGCTGAAATATGCTGAAATTACTTGGCTGGTGGAATGCAAGTACCCCCACCCCATGAAATTATTTTTCATCCTGGGTGTCTGAAAATTATTTTGGGGTGCCTTGAATCAATGATCTCGAATTAATATTTTGCCTCATGAAGAGGTTACGGGTGCATAAATTATTTTGCTATGATGCTTGCTAGCTGATGTTAACATACATATTATAGACAAAAATGGAAATTATTTCGTGAAAATTATTCCAGAACCAACTACCACCCCAAAATAATTTCCTAAGGTAGGACGCATTATATGTATATATATATGTATATATATATATTTATGTATATATATATATATGTATATATATATATACATGTTTATATATGTTTATATTGGTATATAGATATATATATATATATATATATGTATAATTTATGTATAATATGTATATAATATATATATATATATATATATTGATATATCTTATGTAATATATCGTCAGTTGTCCCATTATGGTACAGTGCCATTTGTATTCACTACACTACTACTACATATATATATATATATAAGTATACATATATATATATATTATGTGGTAATTCATAACCAGTTTGATATATAGTGGAAATCGAAGTATAGCAGCACCTGATTTTAAGCGTATAGTGGCAATTTGAATTAGGCACTGCCCAGCCTTGGAAGAGCTCACATAAGCCTCTGTACCCCTTTTGTTCACATCAAATTCAGCAAAATTGATCAAAATGGATATTCATGCCCCCAAAACATTGTACTTTATTGTACCTTGTCAGAGGTTTTAACCCATTCCATCCCATTCCAATCGACATTTTCAGGCGCTCAGAGATGCAAAAAGCCGAGCTTTGGGGCTTTTGAGGCAGCGGCATCCACAGTAATTGAGCTCATAGCCTCTTCGACCCAAAATCCATCATCCCCAAAAACAACCCACGCCCCAAAAAAAGCATGGAGGAGGACTTTTGTTACCATTCTCACAAGTTCTCGACATTTGCGTCGCAAACTATCCCAAAGATTCTCAAAGTATATGCCAAACTTATCCAAAATGATGGTGGAACTCACCCAAGCCGCAACAAATCCATCACCCTTGCGTTCCCGGAACCTGATGGGTGTGCTTATTGTACCACCGTAGTAGGGAGACTAAGGAGATGTTGCCATCCTTCGCTGAGTCCCAACAAAATCAGGGTTCACGGGGGGTCACCTTCCAGTGTCATCAAAACATGACCGGACCCGTGGGAAATCCCCGAACTACCCTCTGGTTATATATTTAACGACGTAGCCATGGAAAATCACCATTTATACATGGGCCATTTTCCATGGCTATGTTAAATAACCAGATGGCCATAATTATAGGGGCACCGTATTCCAAAGACTATTGCGGTTGGAAGACTAGTTATACCACATCAAAGTCACCTCTCCTGAACCCCCAAGTAGCTGCTTGGTGCTTTAGTTCAATCATCAATGAGTAAATTTCTGGCTATGAACATACATTGGTTTGGAACCACTTGGAGAAAAATTGTCTGACTACTCCAATATTTTTGTCCCTTGCGTAAAAGTGGGATGGATGGGTTTGACACACCTATTGCTGTGCATTTACTTTTTACCACTCATTTACCTGTTGGTTTTGAGAATCGAGATTCCTCATGAGTGCTCCTCTATTTTCATCGACCAACAAATTGGAAAAAGGACATAAAGGTCAGCTCTGGCGGTAGATCCGAGGATATCTCGCGGATACTTTGGGCCGGCTCTTTTGCAAATCACTCATGCACCCAATCAAGATTGCGATGATTCCTGCAGTTTCACAAAGGTTTCATAAATGATACACGTGTTTCAGTGTTCTGAAATGTATAAATGAACAGGTCATCACTCTAAAATTAGAAGTGCTTCATAAATGTAATCTGACCCCAAGTATGTATGACACTTGTCAATCACTTCTGTAGTCATGGCGTGGTTTGGAGCCCATTGCCACTCAGGAAGTGTTGGTCCTTGGTCCGCAGCTGGTTGGTTACCATATATGTATTGGTTAAATCACCGCTCATACATGTATATAACTATATATATATATACAAGGAGGTATCCCAGTTTGGAATCGCTAAGCTGTTTTATAATCAACATTTCATTCATGGTCTATAGATATATCGAACTAGCTAAGTAACGTAAATACAATGTGGGCCGCCGGGCCCGCCGAATGATAGCTAAGTTGGTGAACACAACTCCCATGAGTAGTGTTTATATGCTTATGGTGTGTTGTGTATGACTAATGTATATTCATGGGGTTTATAAAAAGGAGAAACATACTTTGCTTCGAGTGGTCCCCACCGTGACCAATCAGAATTTCTGACATAATTTCTGGCAGATGTACTGATATTCTTGCTGGCATGTCTGTTTGGCAAGGAAGAGGAGGAGAGGATAACTTTGATGAAATCTCGAGACCTTCGGTCTCTAGATTTCATCAAAGTTATCCTCTCCTCCTCTTCCTCCTCCTCGCTGTTGTATCTGGCGTCCTATCTGACACTAGTTGGCATATTTTCTGGCATTCTATCTGGCAATTTTGATGCTATAAATGTTTCGGCATTCTATCTGGCAGTCTTGATGACATGTGTTCTGATCTTCTTTCTGGCATTCTATCTAACATGTATTCTGACATTCTACCTGGCATTCTATCTGACGCATATTCTGACATTCTTTCTGGCATATCTTCTGACATTCTTTCTGGCATCCTATCTGGCACCTAGTCTGGCATTCTATCTGGCATTCTTTCTGGCATTCTATCTGGAATTCTATCTGACATTCTTTCTGACATTCTATCTGGCATTCTTTCTGACACTTTATCTGATGTAAATTGTGATATTCTATCTGACATTCTATCTGGCATCACGTCTGGCATTCTATCTGGCATGTATACTGGTTGAAGTCCGGCAGTGCCCATTGCGGTCTGGCAGTCGCGGCTGAAGTCCGGCAGTGCCCAGTGCGATCAGGAGCTGGCGAGGAGGAGGCGGCGGAGGTGGAGCAGGCGGAGGACGGCGACACCTCTGATAAAATCTAACAACCCTCACCTGGCAGGTGGGGAAACACTATAAACCAACAGAGCCATCACTGAGGGGTCCCACATTGAACCTGGCATCGCCATTTCAGTCCTTCCGCGTGGGTGAGCTCTCTGCTAAGCTCCCAGGTGCTACATCTTCGATGGCCTGTACCCAGCAACAAATGGTTGAATATGATTGAATATGGTTGATCTTGTGGGATCTTCGTGAGATTCTATAGCCCAGAAAAGATGGCTTTTCGATTTTAAGGTCAGGTATAGATGTTGGTGAAATGGGTGGATACTGTGGATTCATTGTTGAAAGACGGTTCTTTGGAATCGAACAGCAGCATTGAGACTATGACGCCATGCCGTCTCGGTTGGGATGTGAACTATATACTGCCTACCAAATTAGCTGAGTTGGTAAGTTTATAACTCCAATGGTATAGGAACTATAGTACCAATGAGGTGAATCTAAACCAACATAGCCATCACGTGTGGAGGCACCACAGTATTACCAATTAATTATCATATCATATCACATCACATCATATCATATCCATTATCAACCACATTATTATGAAGTACTATTAACAACTATTAACCATAATTGATCTACAGTTGTTGGTCGTGGCACATGTCATGCTTATACAAATACCTTAAGTCAAGCAGACTAGCACCTTTTAGGGTCGTCTTTGAGTTGCCAAGGGTGATGCATGCTTCGCATATCTTGGTGAATTCCAGCAATGTGATGAACATGATGAAGCAACAACGAAGTGTATGCTGTGAGCAACTTTGGTAAAGCAAAACAAAAGTTGTAACTATCTATAGTAGAGATGACTTACAATGACCTACACATACTTACAGCATATTGGTTTCAGCTCATTGACTATGGAACAACGTCATGGAAATCTTGAGAGTTGGTGGGCCACAGTTTGGAGTTTCTCCAAATTTATCCTCGAAATCAATTTACTACAATAAACCACTACCATTCTCATCATCCTAACTACTACTATTGTGTTTCATCTTCTTGTCAATTCATTTGTCGTTTTTATTTAGTAGGTTTACCACATATTTCAAGAATCTGGCCGAATCAATCTGAAACATCATAATTCACAAAACTGAATTAAGGTTATAGTGGCATGATTCCGCCAATCCTAGCCACCCATCGCATCTCATCATCATTATCACTATCATATCATATCCCATATCATCCCATTATACCCCCATCATATCCCCACAATATTCCCATTATATCCCCATTAAATCCCGACTATCTCGCCATTGTAGTAATCCCTTGGTTCGATCAGTTGTTGGTTGATATGTGTTCCACATTTTCCAGCTTTTCTTTTCGGCATCTTTTTTGCGACCCCCAAAAAACCGTATCATTCAATCCTATCGCATCCCCATCAACGAAACGCAAATTCCTATCATCTCCGGCTATCTCCCCATTGTATCTTCATTATATTCCCCATATATTTCTAGAAATATACCCTACAATGGGGATTTCCCAAATTTAAAAGGGGGATCCCTAAGTCACCATGGGTTTGAATACGAAGTCATGGTCATCCATGACTTGGATGATTGGGGGGGGACCACCACTTTAGGAAACCTCCATATGGTCCATTTTAGGAAACCTTCAATCTATCTTCATTATATTATATCCCCTATGCCTATATTTATTTCTAAAATGATCTACGTATTTCTATATATCCCCTATATCAATATATCATTCAACAACAACTCCTCCCCACTTCCACCGTTCCACGCCTTCAAGAGCTGTTTGGCCTCATCGCCTCGCACACGGCCGTCCAAGTTGGCATCGTACTGGACGAAGATGGCGAAGAGCGCCTTGCATCGGTACCCTAAAATAGCTGGTTAATTGATGTTCATGGATGTTGATCTGATGGCTACCGGGTAAATAATAGTCCATGGTACTCTACTGACATATTTCATCATATTTCAGGAAGTTAATGGATGTGAATGGATGTTGATTCCCTGAAATATGGATAAATTCATATAGGTTTTGACTCAAAAAACAAATAGCAAAACAAAACAAAACAAACACATCATTATAATGATAATTAGGTATCAGTAATGCATGTTGATTGTAAATATTTGTAAATAACACGTCTTTCTTCCGGCAAAACGGATCTGTTTTTAGCAGTCCATGGAGGAAAAGTTGATTGCTCAGATCGGGCACCCAAAAAGGGCAATTGGAATGGCGGTGCCCCAGTTTGGAATCGCCTTTGTTGGTTGTTTCACCACCAAAATTTCACGGTTGGATTTATGGCAATTATGTGTATATTTATAGAGATAATAGTGATAATTTATACACTTGTATATATGTATGTATATATATATATATGTACGTATATATATATATATATGTATATGTACATGTATATGTATATGTATATGTATGTGTATATGTCTATGTATGTATGTATATCTGTATATGGTACCCCCAAAAAACCTACCCTTTTACATATATATATATGTAAGATATATCTAGCAAACTTGTTAATGGGCCTTGTAAACCGACAAGCAAACACCTTGAAGCGGCTGGCACCACCTTGTAGCCAGGCGAATCTTAGGTTACTCTGCGAAAAAAACGAAAAGGAACAGAGATATTCCATTCCTACCGCAAAACGACCCTCTGGTCATTTAACATATAGCCATGGAAAATCCCCTATAAATGGAGGTTGTAGCTGGGAAAAGCATGCAAAATTAGCTATTTTCCATGGCTATGTTGAATAACCATAGGGTAACTTGAGGTAAAAAAACACACTCAGTGATAGATTCATAGGAAATAACACTAACTCAGAAGTAGATTAAACATGATGAAGCCTCTGAGACCATCGATTCACCCAAATTCACCATCCATCCGCCTCCTCCGATCGATCCAATTCGGCGGCCAGCAAGCGATGTATCTGGGCCCATCAATTGAACTATTTTTTTGGGGGGTTAAATATGGGATATACTTATATTTATATATATATATACATATGAGATATAAACAGGATATCAATGGCATGTATCTAGACTTCTAGACATACACACCATTTAACAGATTCTACCAATCAATGTGATACTGTATCATTTGGCAATCCGCCCGACAAAAACCTTCTAAAAATGCAAGACAATGTTGAGCGAGGATAATGAACTTTCTAGGGGATACGATAGGGCATGACATGATTACAGTAGTTATATGTAATTATCACATTTTGCTATCAACATGGGGTTAAAACAATGTGAATGAGATAGGAGAATCGTCCATGAAACTAAAGAACACGGCACCATGTTTCACACGAAATAAATCTTCTAAGTTCCAAATCTTTGAGGTTTCGCACAACGGATAGGAAAGAAACGTCCATCAATGGCATGAAGTGGATCATATCGAAGTTTGCTGTTTTGGGAATTCCAAGTTCAAAAGCATGAGAGAAAAACACTGGACTCTGATCAATGGCTGGTTTCTTCGGGAAAAAAAACGCATCCCCAAAAAAAAGTTTTTGTTTTTACATGTTTCTGCCAAATTATATCTCCACCCTCGCAGAGGATTTCCAAAGTGTTGGTGAAGCCCAGTTCAATCCCTATTTTGATGGTGAAATCTTTCAAGTTTTATATGTTACTAGCTACCCCAAGTTGTGGACCCTGACTCTCTGGCCAGCTCAGTCTAGGTGGCGGACCCTCATTGCCAAACGACGGAGGTAGTGCTTTTCCCAGTCCCGATACGCCTCGAAGATTTCGGGCGTTCAGGTCAGGTGATGAAGATTCGGCAGATATCAAGACACTCGACTTGCCGATAGAAATGGAATGAAATGGACATTTTCTCCAAACATTGGCATTTTTATTAGCCTTTTTCACCTTTTTAAGATATGCATATGATTAACGTGATTAACAGCTCCTTTGAATGGATGCTTGGGGATCATGCAGATCTGTAAAGGCTCTGGGCTGAACTTACAAGACCCTCAAGAATAAGCAAGGTTGATCCCTAGTGGTAGCTCTGAAGTCCTTGCGAACCCCATACAATACCGTACAAAACCTATCAATCCATCTCAATTCTTCATCGTGCACTCACCTGCTGAATCTCACTCTTCCAGGTACAATTAGAACATATTAGAACTATATAGATCATCATAGGACAGCGGGCAACAATAAGACCCAGGGCACCAAAGTGTGTTTTTCAATTGTCAAGAATGAGCCACCTCAACCATCCCAATTCTGGGGTATCTGATGGCGACCAATATCCAGAAGACACACAACAAACGAATCGATGTGGTGGTTCAAGCTGATTGACCATCCTCTACAAAGTGGGCCGCCTGAACGATAGCAAAGTTTGTTAACACGACTCCAATAACTATGGTTTACGATACTCATTATGGTTGGGTTTATAGACCAACTTGGAACTGGGGAGCCCCATACCGTACAAATGGCCAACAATACGCTGCAGTATCTCTCCCCAACCACAGTGTCCTTTTCGTGCAAGCATCCGAAGGCTCTTAATCATGGAGTCACAAAGTCTTCAATTGCAGCCCTGTGCTTTTTCACCCCCCCTCCAAGGTTCACATAAAGCAACTGGGTCGTTTTTATAAAAATGGCGACACCTCAAAGTTTGTCAATGGCCAAAATCATGTTATATATGATTATGATATCCTATAATCATATAACCATCACATTTTTGGGTAGCCTATTCTCAGACAAACCCGAATTGGAATGAAAGAAGTCACATCTTTGAAAACAGCGAGGTGCAGAACTGAGGCATTCACTTCGGAAAGATAGACTGCCTCGTCGTCCTCAGGATCCTGTGTGCCGGGGAGGATTGAGCTTGAATTTATGGCATATTTATAAGGAACATGTAGGAAACTATGGGTCAAATATGGGAAAATGATGAGGATGAGGATGATACAAGTAACTATGATTGATCGCTAATATGATTGATTATTGATGGTGATGATTTTTGATGATGATGATGATGATGATGATGATGATGATGGTGGTGGTGGTGGTGGTGGTGGCGGTGGTGGTGGTGACCATCATCTTGATATCACTCCCACGGGTTTCACTGCGCTAAACTCCCACTTTGATTGCTTATTCTCACCATGTGTGCTTCGACAAACGAACATCCACCAACATGAGTGGGTGCTGGTTTAGCTACTCAGAGTCCCAGAGTTCGCTCTACCACCATGGAAAGAACTCGACAACGTTGAAACATCAAAAACCATCGCGATTGTTGGCGGAATCCTAAGTGGTTCAAGACACTCATCCCACAAAGTCACGTATATGATATATTATACTATATACAAGCATATGTGCAAGAACAAGAAGCATAATAATTACAATTTACCCTCTGGTGAACTAACCTAGCTATTGAAAATGGCCATTTATAGTGGCTTTTCCCATTAAAAATGGTGATTTTCCATAGCTATGTTAGTTCACCAGAGGGTAAATGTATTTAAAACACCATCATTTCTGTTGGAATTGTCCCCCGTAGCTGCTTGCTGGTTCCATCCACCTCCTCTGCATGTTCCTCTTCCAGGTAGTCGTTTCCATCCTCAGCCGTGCGCAGTTGCACTCTGGCTGTGCATCTGTATATGGCCATGATTCTTAGGGGTTTTCTATACCCTCTGGTAATTGATATAGCTATGGAAAATCACCGTCCTTCATGGGTAGATAATCTATAATCATCTATATAGTCAAACATGGCAACTTGGGAAATCCCGTATACATGGAGGTTGATAGCTGGGATAATCAATGAAGTAAATGGTGGACTTTCCATTGCTATGTTTGATTCGGTATATACATTTTATAACAACCCAAGAATAGTTGGAAAAGCGGGAAACGAGAAAATACAAGGCAAATAGATACATGTAAATACAATCTATGCCATCCTGGAAACACTTGTCTTTTTATATCCAATTGCTATAGATAATGTTCTATCCCATGGGCTATTACTAAAGGGCTATTTTCTCATGCTTATAGCCCAAGTGGAGTGATACAGCGGATAAACTGGATAAACTGGAAAGCAAAGGAAAAGCAAAGATTTGGAATGATCAAAATGTGCCCCCCCCCCCCTTGTGGTATATTTTGGTCAAGTCCCAACTCAAACCTTCCAAAATGTAGGCTACAACAAGTGTGCATATATATATTTCACCATAAGATGTGTTCAAAATAGCCAGAGAATGCAAGGTGGTGGCCTCAGTTATAAGTTGGTTTATACATCCCATTCACTATATTTACATCTACAAGCAATGCTCGTTGTTATGTTGCTTCAACCAATTTAGCTGTCGGCACCACCGAACGTATCCTTCAACATGTACTGCAGTCGACCAAGTTCGAGACCCAATTCTCGCTGGTCTCTTCACCTGAGCCACAAAGAGACGAACGCGCTGGCAACACCAAAACACCCATGGCCACCATCTACATCCATCTATGGTATAGTTGTTTACTGAATACCTACCTATGTGAGTGTTGTTTGGTGTAGATGTAGGTCTATATATATATATATATATATACCATGCATATACCATGCATAAAGATGATCTGGCTTGGATTGAAAGCATGTTTTTGTTTGCATATCCCTGAGGAAAGTTTGTTGCAGGCAACACACCTGACATTTTGGAGCAATGCCTCTGCAGTCATCTGAATCCCATATGTTGGAGATGTCCTTACGATTAAATAAAGCTACCGACCGACCCTCCGTTTAAACCCATAAAACTGGTGTTTCACCCCATCAGTTTAGTATGTTTCAACATGTTTTGGGGGTATTTGGAGGGTCTAAGTAGTGAAAATTCATATGGGGATGGATCCCAACCTATGAAATTACCAAATGACTGGGTGGATTTCCATCCAATTACCAGCTATTTTGATGCTTACCCATGTACTAGGGTTTTTTACCCATAACCAGACCTCAACTGTGCTGCATTTTTCCCGGTGATCCCAAGTAGCCTTCATTCACCGAGTCAGACTGCTCACGCACCTGCGAGATGATGCGTTGGCAAAA
This sequence comes from Symbiodinium sp. clade C Y103, assembly GCA_003297045.1. Taxonomy (NCBI): domain Eukaryota; class Dinophyceae; order Suessiales; family Symbiodiniaceae; genus Cladocopium; species Cladocopium sp. clade C. The sequence continues at coordinate 18,242 of BGPT01002081.1, read as the reverse complement.
AAGGCTGGCTGTGTCTGAAAGTGCATGAACATCATTGATTTTTGCCCAAAAAAAATCAGTGGTGTTCAAGCCCCACCTGCCAGGTGAGGGTTACTAGATTTTATCACAGCTGCGCGGGGGTGCGGGGGGGTGCCGGGGGGGTGCGGGGGTGGACAACTTCCCGCCGCCTCCCGCCTTCACCTCCCGCCTCCTCCTCGCCAGCTCCAGATCGCAGCAGGCACTGCCGGACTCCATCTGCCAGCTNGGCACTGCCGGACCTCAGCTGCCAGCTCCAGAGCCCAGTGGGCACTGCCGGACCTCAACGGCGAGCTCCAGATCTGAGTGGGCAACGCCGGACCTCAACGGCGAGCTCCAGATCTCAGTGGGCGACGCCGGGCCTCACCGCGAGCTCCAGATCCCAGTGGGCACTGCCGGACCTCAACCGCGAGATCTAGATCTCAGTGGGCAGTGCCGGACCTCAACCGCGAGATCGAGATCTCAGTGGGCAGTGCCGGACCTCAACCGCCAGATCGAGATCTCAGTGGGCAGTGCNAGTGGGCAGTGCCGGACCTCAACCGCGAGATCGAGATCTCAGTGGGCAGTGCCGGACCTCAACCGCCAGATCGAGATCTCAGTGGGCAGTGCCGGACCTAAACCGCCAGATAGAATGCCAGAAAGAATGTCAGATAGAATGCCAGAAAGAATGTCAGATAGAATGCCAGAAAGAAGGCCAGATTGAATGCCAGATAGAANATCCCAGATAGAATGCCAGAAAGAATGCCAGATAGAATGTCAGAAAGAATGTCAGAAAGAATCCCAGATAGAATGCCAGAAAGAATATCAGAAAGAATGCCAGATAGAATGCCAGATAGAATGTCAGATAGAATGTCAGATAGAATGCCAGATAGAATGCCAGATAGAATGTCAGATAGAATGCCAGATAGA
>BGPT01002080.1:91369-110399 GCA_003297045.1 Symbiodinium sp. clade C Y103 | reverse complement strand
GCCCCCCCCCCCCCCTGTGAATGTTTTTATTTAAAAAGGGGGGGGGGGGGGGGTGGTGCCCCCCCCCCCCCCCAAAGTTGAAGAGGAACACAAGTGAGCAAACTATCCTTCCCTTCCATCAACCCCTCAAAATCACCGAGATGGGATATGAAGCCATCACAATCCCCCAAGAAACATGGCCCCTGGCTTTGGCCCCTTTCACGCACCTTGGCGCCGGAATTGCCGATCATCTTCCGGCCTTTCCTGCCAGTCCGGCCGCGGAGATCGCACGAAGCCTGCGAGATGGGCCCCCGAACCAAGCCGATCCCGTGAGATGCTCCGACTGGGCATCAACGGCTTTCTCCTCCCAGAATCCGAAGGAGCTCCGCCCCCCTGCCTGCCCGAAAAACACAGCTGCCATGCGCAGCAGGGTCTCAAGCTTGTCGAGATCCTGCGCGGGGATCCAAGCGAAGGAAACCACACTAAAATCTTTTGGTGAGAACAAGCGGGCTAATAATCTCAAATTCTTCAAAATTGCAAATACCTGAAACATTCTGAAAGCAAGTTCAAATATGTTAAGTAGGTTTGAATATGTCCAGCATGTGTTAAGCAGGTTCAATCAACTATATTCAAGTGAACCTTGTTGACCAGCGACCTGGGACTTCCACTCGTTAGGATCCATATTGTTCTCACCGACATGAAACATACGCAGCATATCCAGAAAAGAAACAAAGTTTGTCTGCCACCATGAGATGTCAGACAACTGGCCGAGCAGTTCAAGTTCATATTCACTTTGCAAAGGCCAAATATCAACATGGGCAACACTTCCTGAGTCTCAATTTCATTCAGCTCTTCGCTCATGAAGCCGCAGTGCTTCGTTACATCCAGAAAGAAGGTCAAATGCGGCAACACAAGCACGAAAAGCTGTATGTCGTCCACGATTTCAGCCTGTGCTAGTTTCCGGAATGAAGAAATGCGAGATGGCATGACAAAGAGATACAAAAAATGTCGCTGGCCATGGTGCTGAAAGAGGACACCATCATGGAACGTTTCTAACTAGTCATCGTTCTGATATCAAACCTATGTCAATTAGATGAGCTGCATGGAATGTTCAGACATACGAGGCTCAGAGAAAGACTCTGGTGCGTTACCTTGAAACTTTTGAAAGACGGTTGCAAGAAACGCAGTTCGTTGCAGTTTCGATGGTCGAACTAAAGCTCTGGAATGGATTTTTTTGCAGATCTACAACTTCACTACCAGCTGCTATGTGCAGCCGTAGCACAGCTGGTTATCACCATGGGCCGGCAAGAGAATGATTCGTTTGGGCAGGGCCACTTGCATCCAACGAACATGAAACAATCAAGTGCACGAGGCTCTATTATTCAAGGGGTATTCAGAAGCTGCGTGGGGAAAGCACAGACAAGATGCAGGACATGTCTGACTTTGTCGATTCTTCAAAAAAAGGAAACGCTTTGGGAGGGTAAGGCGGGTGAGGAAAATTATGGAGTGAAGGGATTTGCATTCAAGTTTCAACTCGCAAACAACGACAAACTTACTTGACCCCCGCAACATTAACCAAAGGCTTGACAAAGGGGAAGCGTTTGATGTTACCTTCGCATGTCCGGTGGAGCTAAACGCAACCCCCAGTGTTCAGGAGACTCCGCCTCATCCCACAGATCTGTGGCTTCCATCATGTCGCCATTCAGCAAAGCTATGTTGAACTTCTTCCCAAGCGGCATGACCACCGTAGCACTTGTAGCACTCACAGGCCGCCAAACAATTTGGAATTGGCGGTTCCCTCTAACACCGTTCCTCTGCACCTCCTCCTCTGCAGCTTGCAAAGCCTCAAGGCAGGCAAAAAAAGTTTGGAACTGGATTGAACATGTGCACGCATTGAACTTGATGATTTGGGTTTGGTTTTTGAGGAATTCGTTTTGGACCACCTCATGTTGGCACAATTTTTCACGCAGTATATATATATATATAAGCCTAAATATTTATATATATATATATTTATATATACATATGTATTTATATACATATATATATTTACATATATATATATTTACATATATATATATATATATTTGGTTATTTGTAGATACGTATATATATATATATATGTCAATATTTACAAAAGAAAATGTACATGTGTATATATATATATATAACTTATATATATATATACATGTGCAAAAATAGCCACAAAAAAACTGTCGACAACAAGGGGGAGCGCGTCAGAGAAGACCTTCCAAGGAAGCGGAATGCAGGCTGCTAGCACAGATCAAGCGACATGAGTAAGAAGCCAGGAGAAAAAGTCAAGAGACAAGAGCAACAGGCAGAAGAAAATGTCACGCAGGATAAAAGCTGTTAACAGGAAGCATGGAATGCAGAAAAGAAGCCAAGCGGCAAAAGCAAGAAACCAGACCAAGAAGTCAAGGGCAAGAGCAAGAAGGGTAAGAGCACGAAGTCAAGAGGCAAGAGCAACAAGCAGAAGAAAACTTCAAGCAAGAACAAACAAGGAATGCCCAAAGAAATTTGGTGAGGAGCTACATTTGCTGCGCAGACCATGTGAGAACGACATGCAGGATACCATATGTCAGTGGACGCACCTAGCAGACAGGCGCAAGCTCGTCCGGCTGCACAGATCTAAAGCCGGCTTTCAAAAGGTTCAGGCCCGACTCCCTGTGCACAATCTGGTCTCAAGCATGAAGAAACAAAACCCGCCAACCTCTGCACCAGGCATCAAGAAGCAAACTCTGAGGGCAGTGTACGGAGTCTGCTTGTCCTGCCAACCGATTGCGGTTTGCCTTGAAAAATGCAAGCGCGCAGGATTTGCAGTCGGCATGTGCCTGAAAATTTCCGTGGAAGCGTTTAGCAGGAAAAGCAGGAATCGCAAACTAAGATCGCAATACGTGGTACGTCATGTCAAGGCAAAAGCAAAAAGCAAAAGAAAACCAACGCAAGAAGAAGTCAAGAAGCAAGAGCAGAAGAAAACGTCATGCAAGAACAGGGCTGCTAACAGGAGGCAAGGAATGCAGTCAGAAATGCACCGCAAGAGCAAGAAGCCACAAGAGGCCTGGGCGCAGCACCTTGGAGCCCGCTTCTTATAGATAAACTCAGAAAGCGACGTTGCCGCAGATGCCTTTTTCCACCGTGAGGGCTGCTTGGGGTATTCTCTTGAAACCGCTCAGAAAGCGACGTTTGGCCTGAACTTCAGACCGCGAAGGGCCGGAAACCCTTCCGTCCTTCAGTGCCCTGTGAAGAGGAAGCAAGAATTGCAGGAAGAAAGTCGTCCGCAATAGGAGGAAGCTAGGCCAAGAAATCAAAAGCCAAAACCATGAAGAGTAAAAGCGACAGGTCAAGAGGCAAGAGCAAGAAGCCACAAGGTGTCCTGCTGTTTCGGCGTGGTGAAGCAAGCCCAGACTCTGGGCGCTGCCTTTTGAGCGACTTTCTGAAAGAGAGATAAAGAAAGGGACGTTAGGCGGGGAGCCCGCGAGAGCTCCTTTTGGCATTCTTGGTAGACCGCCTGGAAAGCGACCGTAAGCCTCTTCAGACCGGACAGGGTCGGGAATCCTTCCCAAACAGGGACAGTCCGCCACCTGAACTCACTAAGAATCTAGAGTGCAAGCGGGGACCGCTGCATTCATGAGCCAGAAAGCTGACCTCCAGTCCGCAGCTCATCCTCACAAGACCATTGATGCAAACATACATACATATACATATATATATATACATATCATATATATATATACATACATATATATTTATCAGAAAGGGACGTTGTGGAGGGCTGATTTTACGGTGTTTTGGAAAAGTCACTAAAACACATCTTTGGTTAATATGTTTACATGTCATGTTGTTTGAATCTATGCCTATAGACCTTTAACTACATCATGTTCCTTAATATCATGGAAACATTGATACGTAGAACTTTAAACACATTGCAAACCACTCAAGTCAGAATACTTGCTTGATGACTTTCTTGTTTCTTCTTCAGGATATGTAATGGCAAAGGTCAATCTCCTTGTCCTTTCTCTTCGTTCTTCTTAAGGTGATTCCCAGAGATCTCCAGAGATTTCCAGAGATCCCCACAGATCCCCAGAGTTCCCCAGAGATCTCCAAGGAATGGTAAGGGAAAAAAAGGTAATAGTAAATGTAATATATAGCTCCCAGAGGGGGGGAATTTAAAAGATTGTCGACCCCCCCCCAAAGCTCCAAAATCCTCAAAATCCTTATCTCTGCAAATCTCTGGAGATCTCCAGGAATCACCTTTAGCAGGCAAAATGAGAAAAAGGAGTTCATTCTCGACTGAAACCTTGGAAAACCATTGGTTTTTAGCATTTTTCATCCCAAAATCTTGAAAACACCTAGGGTTTTGGAAGGTTTTTGAATGAAGTCTTGGAACCTTGGAGAAGCTTCCATTGAAAAAACTTATGTTTCCCTAGGTTATTTTGATGTTTTGGATGGAAAAGTAATAAAAACCAATGGTTTTTAAGGTTTTTGAAATGTCTTTCATTCTCGGCTAAAACCTTGGAAACAACACTTCTTTCATTCTGAGCTAAAATCTTGGAAAACCATTGGTTTTTAGCACTTTTCATCCCGAAATCTTGAAAACACCTAGGGTTTTGGAAGGTTTTTGAATGAAGTCTTGGAACCTTGGAGAATCTTCCATTGAAAAAACTTATGTTTCCCTAGGTTATTTTGATGTTTTGGATGAAAAAGTAGTAAAAACCAATGGTTTTTTAAGGTTTTTGAAATGTCTTTCATTCTTGGCTAAATCCTTGGAAACAAAATTTCTTTCATTCTGAGCTAAAATCTTCGAAAACCATTGGTTTTTAGCACTTTTCATCCCAAAATCTTGAAAACACCTAGGGTTTTGGAAGGTTTTTGAATGAAGTCTTGGAACCCTGGAGAAGCTTCCATTGAAAAAACTTATGTTTCCCTAGGTTATTTTGATGTTGTGGGTGGAAAAGTTGAAAAAACCAATGGTTTTTCAGGTTTTTGAAATTTCTTTCATTCTTGGCTAAAACCTTGGAAACAACATTTCTTTCATTCTGAGCTAAAATCTTGGAACAAACCAAATCATAGTTATATATGCAAGTATAAAAGTATGATGACATGCAATATCCAAATATTTGGTTTTGACACTAATTCTACGCCCTTTGTTTGCTTGCACTGTTGGTTTGGAAGAGAAACATATACACGTGAATGCCGCTTTCAATTTACCAAGGTAACTCTTATTGACAAGAGTGCCATGCATACAAGGATTTCTTCTAGTGGTTCCTATCTCAAAACTCAAAGTCTATGGAATGGTTGTGCTATGTTGGGGTAAAGCTGATCTCTGCTAGGTGCATGTGGAATTAATGTTACCCTGCTGTTGTATGATGATTAGGCTGTTTACATTAAAGCTGATCTCTGCTAGGTGCATATGGGATTAATGTTGCCCTGTTGTTATATGATGATTGGGCAAAAGTAAGTTTACATATTTCAAGTGCAATGTTTCAAGTACATTCCACAGGTTGAAACAGTTCATGTGTCAGGAGAGCCATTTGCTGCATGCCCTCCATGATTACTGGTAACTTGTGATGCCAGCTTCACTTAGTTATAGAACTTGGTAGAATCATTGAGATCAACGCTCACATGTTGTTCTTTTTATTCAAATTCAAATATTTGATGATGCTTCTGATTAATTTCAATCACGTTGGTTTACACTGGATAGGTGTAGGTTGAAACCCAAGCCATTCTTGTGAGGTGTCAGCTTTGAAGCCTTGATACATCCTTTACAAAAGCAATTGCTTGCATCTCCCCTTATGTTGTAATGCTCAAACTTTAGTTGAATATTATGTGAAAGCCACCAGTCTAAGCAATATAGATAAACAACTGGACTGGCAAGTAACTATAGTAATGTTAGAAAGCGAATCTGCCTTAGCAAAGAGATTTATATACTTGTGCTATCTGATTAAGCATTAGGTATTGTTAACAATTTCCAAAACATGATGATGTGTCATGTATAGGTATGCTATCTGTTTGCGCAGCTTGTATGGGACACTATTTGCTAAGTTTCCTGTTTGATTGCATCGTTGGTTTGCCAAAGAAACAGTTAAAGGCAATGGCAAGTTCAGGTAGACTCCATTGACAAGGACACACATGTATACAAATGTGATTGCCATAAGTTCTTGCATCAGACTCTAAGTTTCTGGAACCGCTATGCTTATCAGATCATTTAGGAACCACATTGTATTTCAACAAGGGAAAAAACATCACAAAAACTCGTAAAAATCAGCCCTCCACAGCGTCCCATTCTCTTATTTATTTATGTATTTATTTATTTACTTATTGCATTTAAATATATTTATATACATATACACATGCTTCGGAACCACTGTTCATGCCTGTTTCACATCCCCTGGCACCTGGCCGCCCGCTGTGCCACGAAGGGTATCACTGACCTGAAGATACGTCAAGCAGCTCCTGTCCAAAGATCTGGCCATGGCCTGGCACCATCGTGGGCTAAAAAATCCGGTGGACAAGGCTGCCAAGACGTGGGGTCTGAAGAGTTTAAGCCACGCAACACAAACAGCATACTGTTGTCTGCCACAGCTCACACAGCGCGTGGACCAAGCCGCAAGTGCCTCAGCGCCCCGATCGCCAATGTTATTGCCCACAATGGAAAGGTGCCGCAAACGGCGGCTGTCTCTGACGAGCGCCTAGCAAGAGGTCGAGACTCTATTTTGCCACCCTTCAACCTCCGGAAATCTGGGATTGGAAATCTGTTGAACAAAGCTATGGAAAGGAAGCTCCTGGCAACCGGATAGGAAGTCGTCGGAATCGCCACATGGAAGAAAATTCGAAACATCATTGGATGTTTTTTGGCAAAAGCCCCAGTGAAGACATGTTATGACGTGGAAAGGCTGTTTTACTCCCTGCTTGAATATATAACAACTCACAGCCTCCATTTTCTCACCGCCAAGGCTTGCAACTGTATGATGGCCTGAAAGGCCTTGTGTCACCAATCATGGCCTCAAAGGCCTTGTGTCACCATGTTGGTTGGACGGCTGGGTGAGGAGTGGCGGGATGGGTTCTGAGCATGGACGGCCACATCGTAGTTACTGCACAACAACTCACAGCCTCCATTTTCTCACCGCCAAGGCTTGCAACTGTATCATGGCCCATGGCCTGAAAGGCCTTGTGTCACCATCCCATCGTTTCCCAACCCGTCCATGCGGATGGCCGGTCCAACCAACAAGTTCCTCCATACTTTCTTGATCCAGCATGTGTGAAAAAAGAGCTGCTCCTTGAAGAACCTTGTTCCTTGCTACTTGAGGTATTTTATGCAGGAATTGAACTCAGGACACTTCCTGCACGTAGATTTCCATGACTCGACTGTTGATCCAGCGTCCCCTTCTGCGCACCAGCTCTGAGTCTTCACTGACTCCCAAAAGCCAACTAGCTCCACCTGCCCATGTCAAGACATTTGGAGGCACCATCCAGACAGGTCCAGTGCTAAAAGAAGGGACTTGAATCTGTTTCGCAGTGTTTGGGGAGAAAAAGGCCATAACATATCTGCAGGGCGCAAGTCAGAGAATACACATTCAACAACTCGCAGCAGCTGTGGTTGGTCGAGCCGTGCAACTTGGTGTCGGGCACACCTAAACCTCGTCTTTGGCTCGCGTATCTGCAGCAAAATGTAATTTATGGATTTTCCCACATCCCCAGGCAGAGTGAAGTCACTTCTCCTCGCAATGAAAACTTCACCTATTCTGGTTATTGCTCCAAAGGAAGCGCAATGACCCCTGCTTCTCTAGGCCATCCCGAGATGAATGCAGTTGTCAACATCGCCAGCAAAGCTTGCCATGTGGTGGACTGGCGGCTCGCTTCTCAGCCATGAGAAGGCCAGGTCCCACGCGCCTTGCATGCATCGCTTCAGGCGAGGGCGGCGCGAAGTGAGTGCAGTTATGGTCTCTGCATAGTGACCGTATGGCCGCCCGGAGGCAAACATCTCTCAGCCATAGCTTTCCATCAGGGCATTCACCGTGTCAATGTCGCAAGCATTGGCATCCAGAATAGTTTTCAAGTCAAGAGAACGGGATTTGAGCCACTCCTCAAACATGGACAGCAGCTTGTCCCTGTAGTCCTGCGTTCTGTCTAAAACCGGTCTCCCCTCAAACAGGATCCTACCACGCCTTGCCAATGCTCTCCGCTCATCAGCTTTGTCTCGAGGGTTCAGTGTTCCATGGCTGACAGCTTCTACACCGATATGACCTGTTAGTCCCAAAACCCAAACAATTTGGGGGTTATGGACAAAAATCTCCCAAGGGACACAAACAGACGGAGGACGCACGGAAGTCCAAGTCGAGTGCGTCTTTGGCAGTGCATATGAACAAGGCAGTGCAATGTAGGACCCGAAGACACTGAATATCTCATTGGATAATGCCTTTGACACCAATGTTTAAATCTCCAGCTATGTTGGGAGCCAAGCCACGGAAGGTTTCCTCCAAGCGGTGCCATGGTAAGCCGAACCCAATTGGCCGCATGGCGCCGCAAGCCAAGTCCATAAGTGCGTCAAAGTCCAAAGGGAGGATGCTGGTCTTGCAAGGCCGATCAAGGGGCAGCCCTCTGGATGGCGGATCTGAAGGGTTGAATCTGGCTGGAGAGAAATGCAGAGCAGGATACAAGTCTCCTGCAACAATTGTGTCTCCTGTCCTCCTCAAATCAAAGTGGGTCGAAGTCCATATGAAGGTGATCTGCCTTTGGCCAAGGCGGAGATTGAAACATTCGAGTCCAGAGCGACTGAAAACCGAGAGCTGGGCATTCTCTTTGCAAGTGACTTCATCAGCTTTCCGTAGGTGGCAGCCTCGTATATGTTGATGTGTGCCTTCCCTTTCCACCTCCAGGCCGCACTGACTTTCCAAGGTGAGGTCAAAGGACATCATTGATCACAGGGTTCTCCAAACCTTCAACTTTCACATCCTGGGCCTGCTGCTTTCTGGATTTAAAAAGGATGGCTTTCTCGAAGGTGCTAGCCAAGGCATTGGCCAGCTCATCAGTGTACACGGCCGAAGGCTTTGTGAGCTTCCCAGCAATGGGCACGTGAGAATGGGTGCCATCACATCTCACTGCTAAGGGGGTGGTGTGCATGTTTGCTGCCAGCATTCGAAACTCTTTCTTGTGAGGTGAGTTGAACATGCAGCTACAGAGCTTACCTTCATGACACATGCCCAAGGCTAGTAGCAACAGCCACTCATCCAACCAGGCCATCTTGCTCAGCAAAGGCTGTTCTAGAAGTCCAGCAACATCACAGACAGCCGAGATGTACATCAGGGCAATACACCGCATAGCAAGCTCCGTGCCTATGTGGGTGCGTTCGTCATATGGCCTGAATCCTCTGGGTTGCCTGTAGCTTCGAAGGCATGGATGAGCAGCTGCACTAAACGTAGTACATGGAGGCTCAAGCATCCAAGCATCAACAAGTCCCTCCTCCACAAGGTAAAACAGCCATCGCAACAACTCCAGAAAACGCATGTTATAGGCCGGTGATCTATCTAGATCAATGACAGGTCCCACTGACCATCCTTTGGAAGCCAACCTGGAAGCTACTTTCCCTGCTCCGCCACAGATCTCCATGAAGTTGAAGCGGTAGGCAAGAGGTTTCTTTGGACTGACAGCAGCTTCAGGCAAGTGAGCATCAGGTGAGAGAAAATGCTCTTCATGGTCGGGATCTGCCTGTTTCCTCAGCGCCTCAACTCTGGAAACCAACCTGGCACAGCCACCCTTCTTGCGGCCTGAACGCCAGAGAGATCTGGCCAAGTCTTCATGCACTTCGGTCTCAACACAGGCTCCTCCAAACTCCGATGCATCGGTGGCATACACTGACGGCAAAAGCTTTGCAGCGAGATTGGATGACATCAAGGGCACCAAAGCAGCAAGCAGCTGAATCCCTTCAGCAACTTTTCTTGGCATATGCACAAGCTTCGGATGCTCTTGGTCAACTGCGCTGAAATCAAAATGCTTATGAACTTCAAACAGTACGCTCATGAAGGGTCTACGGTACATCATGCTGGAAGTCCATCCCCCAACTAGACATGCCATGAGAACATCTGAGGTCATGCGCAAATTGGAGAGGTGCAGGGAAACATAGGCCTGTGCCAAGCGTTTGTGTGCTGGAGCACCGAGAGTGACAAGTCCATGCCTACGACAATTCCATGAAGAGTCCAATTCAGCACCTGTCACTTTGGCCTTCTCTTGGTCAATGACGTCCTTGTGCGGGGAACCAAGAATCTCAGCTTTCTCATAGATCTCCAAGGCCCTGTCAAACTTGGATTTGGAGGCCGAAGGCGTTGAAGTGTGGGAGGATTCCACAGTCACACAAAAGTAATCATCTATTACCAAGCCTTCAACAGTGTCATGGCCACGAAACAAACGATCACTTCTGAGCTGGGTGGAAGGAGTCAAGAGTCCTCCTTGTTGTAGCAACGGCATGTGTGCGGCGGTAGCTACTTCAACCCCTATGTCATCACCCTGGCCAACAGAGCCAAAAGCACCAAACATCTGCTCAGGGACAAGGACCGATCTCTGGGTTCTGCCTCGCAAGTGATCTCCCTCTTCTTCGCGTCTCCTTCTCTTCTTGCAAGAAACACTGGCAACAAGCTTGTCGTAGGCAGAAGTTCCTTTCGGCAAATCAAGCCGCATCGGTGGCCAGAGGCAGTTCTGGTTAGCACGCATGTGACTGACTCGCAGCTGGTGGTAAAAGTCTCTGCGGTCAGAGCAGCAAACAGACAGCCGTTGGTGAGCAGGGTCAATCTCAAGCACGGCCAGTGACTGACCAGTAGGCAGGCCTCTAGACACACCTACAACCCTACCCTCTTGTGCATTTCTACCGCGCCTATCTGTGATCTGGCGGTCCACATGCGCATCTTCGAAGTTGTTGAACACCTTCATGCAAGACACAGGAGAAGGAGCAGGGAGACTTGGATCACGCATGTGCAAAAGTCCATTCACATCCCACAGCAGAGCAAGCTTCAAAACTTCATGCTGAGATTCTTTCTGAAGGTTCGGAACATCATCATCGTCAGGAAAACATTCAGGACGTAGCAAGGAGTCAGGTTCTTGGTATGCAAGCCACAGTTCATCTGGAAGAAAAGGACTAGGATCCCACTGCGCTCTACCAAAAAGTCTAAGCCGATCAGCATCCAGAGGCCGATAAGGTCTGGGCTCTTCCGCTCGATCCAAATTGGGAACAACTTTCTGCTTTTCAGCCAACCCTTCAAAAGCACCAGGAAAACCTCGGAAATAACCACTACCATTACTCAAACCTTCCCAGGTCACAACATCACACAGGTCGGAGAGCATGGCAATGAGAGAAATTGAGCGGCGGCCACTCTGTGGAACCTTGAAAGTTTCACCTGAGCTACCGAACGCTGGAAACATGGCTCTGAGTCTGGACAAGGTGGACTGCTGGCATCTATTTGGGCTTTGACTCAACACGCTGATGGGCACGAAGGAGCAATCAGCATGCCAGTAATTCAATGCCATCACCATTACATGAAAGGCTCGGTGAAATGCCTTTCGCTTCCTTTCTCGAGAGCCTAGTGCCTTTCCAAAACCAAATCCAAACCTGGGTATAGGCAATGGGAACAGAGACCCTGATTGTGCACAAAGTCCAGAGGGCCTCGCTTGGAAGGTGAGCTTCAGAAAGCTGGAAAAGTCGTTCCTGAGCTAAAGCACAGCACCGCTAAGCTGACTGGACCAGGCTCCAAAAGAATACTCTTGCAAATCCTCCCACACTTTGCTGGAGGAAGAATTCGACCCAGCATGCCCATTATATAGCCTTCATCTGAGCAAACACCGGCTGGGCGAGAGCCTGCAGAAAAGTGCTGAGGCACTGCACGCTCTCCTGTACTGAACTGATTGCCTCCTTTGCCAGCTGACTTTATACTTGCAGTCAGGCGGCTGCTTCTTGACCCGCCTTTGCTTTCTTTGGGTAGCGGGGCTTTCTTGGCGCTTTCGGGGTTGCTTCTGACGCTTCTCCCTGAGCATCGTTTTGTTTGCCGGGCTTTTTTGCAGGGATAGCTTCCAGTCTGCGATTTGTGATCAAATCCAATTCCTTGATATAGGCCAAAGCAGTTGTTGTCCAAGGTGCCGGACAGAGGGGAGCGAATGCTCGGACTCTGGGATTGGTCTGAGCAGGCCTGGTCTGAAAGATGCCTTGAGGAGATTCTTCTTGAAGCCCCAGGACCTAGGCTAGCTCCCAACGCCCACCATCCTGGGCACTTTGTTCGATCATCACAAGGGTCAGAGCCAGCAGCTCTGCAGCTCCCTGGAAGTCTTCCTGCAGCATCTGATCGGCAATCTGCCCAAGCATCCACGCCACAAGTCCAAGATCCCGCTGACCTGCGAAGCCTCCTTGCTTATCGAAGTACTTGGCAAAGATCGACCGATTGGAGAAACCCTTCAAATCCTTGGGCACCACTTCTCCAGCTTGATGCGTCGAAAAGCATTCTGAGTGACTTGCAGGAAGAAAATTCCTGAGCGGGATGCGAGGTCCTGTTGGAGCTTTTCTCTCTTCATAGAGCCCTTTGTGGATAAGCTTGTCGAGCTCGAGGCGATATCTCCTACGGAATCCTGGCCCACCAGATGTGCCATCAAAGTCGTCAGGGCTTGACCTTGGCGAAGAAGAGCATCCGTCACACTGTTGCCCTGGCCCTCCGTAGCTTGGAGGTAGCCCTCTTCTGAGGGGAGAAGAACTGGTTCGTCTTCTGGGACAGCAGCATTGGCCGCAAGGCTTGACTGCAGAGGTGCTGCTTTCACTTTGGGTGGAGGCCCCACCACTTTTGCAAAACCCTGGAGAGAAACACCCACTGGAGCATTCACTTTTGGAAAATTCAACCGATGAGGAGGAGGTCGAACTGCTTGAGCTTCTTGCATGGAAGTTCTGATAGCATTCTGCTCTTGTTGGAGCTCCTGCAACTGAGAAGAGATCAGAGGCAAGGTCTGCACCACATTGGCTAGCTGTTCTGCTAGGGCTGCAGTTGTCACTCGTTTCGGAACTGCGGCAGGAGCCCCTGCCTTGGGACGAGCGGTCTTTGGAGTTGCTCTCACAGTGGCCTTCGCAGGAGGCGGCTGCTGCTGCACTTCTTCCTCCTCCGCTGCAGAGTAAAACATGACTCTTTCTGGTACTTCCGGGAGTCCATCGCCTCCTCGCTGCACTCGATGACGGCAGAGTTCTGGCTGAATCTTGCAAGAAAGGCAGGCTCGGTGGGTCTCCATCCGGATTGTACTCTGTCAAAAAGCCTAAAGCTTGCATGTCGAAGTCCACTAACAAACTAGGTCTATGCCCAATTAATGGCAGATCCGATCCATCCTCTTCCTCCTCCACTCCTGGAGGAGAGATCGCCAGAGAAGGTGCAGTTCCAGCTTGGTTGCCTGCTGTCAAAACTTCTTCCTTGATGTATCCCGAAGCCCGTATTGCGCTTCACCACCGGGACTGCAAAACAATCTGCTTTCAATTGGTCCATTTTGTCTCGGTAGGAAGACCAGTGCCAAAGGCACTGCAATAGACTCGGGCTTCTGACAATGACGGGAAGGAATGACCAATGGATCCACCTCCAAATCCAAGGATTTTGGTGAACTCGGCGGCAGTGCGCACACAGACAGGCTGAGATCTTAGAGGACTGCAAGAGAATGAAGACGGAAGGCTTAAATCCAAGGTGTGGTGAGGGTCTAGGCCTAGGGACTTTCCCGTCAACAGCTGCACGTGCGCCCAACAACCGGCTTCCCAAGCACGACGTGATCTGGCCTTTGAATCTCCCGACAAAAAGGAACACAGCTCCACGCAAGAAACTGGAAGCTCAGGGAAGGAGTCAAACACTGCTTGGTAAGCAGGGCCTAAAAAGTCCAAAGGGGCAGGGGGATCAGGCACAGAGGACAGGACGTCCCACTCAGAAGATGCCACAGACTGCGAGGAGGAATGATGCTCACCGTGGTAAAGTCCAGGACATTGGCACACCCCTGGAGAGCTCGTACAGCAGATTCAATGGCCTTGGCCAGGATAGTGAGTTGAATGTGCCCCTCGCTCATGCAAGTACGCTGCAAGGCGTAGTTGAGTCACCGACCTGGAAGGGTGATCAAATGGGAAAATGCCAGAAAGTCCAAAGTGAAGGTACAGGAAGACCAAGCAAAGGACAGTCAGGGCACCCAACGAAAATCCAGCAGTGAACACGGCAACAGACACAGTCAGGGACCCAGAGCAGTGTGCAGGGCACGCAAGACGGACGAAGTCCCAAGGGAGATCACCCGAAACAGGTCAAAAAACCAAGGGGGCATGTGTTCTGAGCATGGACGGCCACATCGTAGTTACTGCACATTGACGCAAACATATTTAAATTCTCCCGGCCAAACAGTGTGGGGCTGTGAGGATACTGTATGATATTGTATGATAATGCTGATGATGATGATGATGATGATGATGATGATTTTTGGTGGTGATGATGAGGAGGAGGAGGAGGATAATGTTGCGGGCGATGATGTTGAGGATCATGGTGTTGAGGATGATGAGGTGCTGGATGATGATGTTGAACATGATGAGGTGGAGGATGATAATGTTGAGGGTGATGATGTTGAGGAGGATGAGGATGAGGATGAGGATGATAATGCGGAAAATGAGGTGGATGATGATGATGTTGAGGATGATGATGTCAAGGGGGAGGAAGATGAGGAGGTTGAGAATGGTGATGTTGAGGAGGAGGAAGATGCTGATGTTGAGGATGATAATGTTGCGGAAGATGACGCGAAGGATGATGATGTTGCGGAAGATGAGGTGGAGGATGATGATGTTGCGGATCCCAAGAGCGCGACCCACACTTTGCGCGAGCCTGCGCAATCGAAACGCACATGGACATCGCAGGAAAGCCATTTTATGCGAGAATTTATAGCAAAAATGCTGGGGTGCAGATGGAGCACCCTGATCAAGCACAGGCCTTGACAATTACCGTAAGAACCCCTCAGTGTGGACACAATGTTTGTGAAAAACTGATACCTGATACAAACCTAGATAGTCTGAGCATCTGAGCTGTAAGCCCTGGGGTGGGCTTTGTGATCGCTTTGTGTTCGTTGTCTTTGTGATGCAAATATATTTGGGTCAAGATCGCCCACTATTGCGCCAACATAGGCCTCGACATGGCCCAAAAATGGTAAACGCAAGCCAGAAGTGACCAACACAACACCTGAGGGATAAAACATTGGCCTCTCTGAAGCCAACGTCACCGCCCCAAATGTATAGGTTCACTTCCCAGGTTGTAGGCTCCACATTTGTGCTACTGATATTGAAATCACCAATGGCAAGAGGGCAGAAATCAATGGCAAAACTGTAAACAACCCAGGTGTTCGCATATTAGTAAAACACGCCACTTCAACATCTCCTACATCCTCCATCTCTCTTAATCTCAGTACCCTCTGCAACCCCCAGCAAAGCGGGATGCCCCGGCAGGCACCTCAGCACCGCCATTCCCGATGTTGTTTGCGTCCAGATCAAGGAAAAGCAAACTCCGGTTGCTCGTGAGGCTATTGGCTAAATCCTGGCTGGTTGGTGAGGTCAGGATCCCAGTCTTCCCCGCCTGGCCAAGCACCACAAGTTTTGAGAAAAAAATGCGCAGTTCGCAGTTGGTCTGGTTGTTGGCAACCGAACCTCAAGTGACTGAACCACTGACCCAGATAATCTCCTATGTACATCTTCCGTATTCATATCTCTCGCGCAAACTTTTAGGCCTCAGTGCAGGGACACAAATCACCTCCGGACAGGCCACTGGTGCCTGAGCATCCAAATCAGAGATCTCATTGTGCTGGAGGTAAAGGTCTTGCAAGCAGTGGTTTCTTCTGAGGCTTTCCGCCATTGCCTGGAACGAGAGAGGTCGGGATCCTATGTGGCGGTATGAACAACAGTAGCTTATGAAGTAGCTCGTCCAAGACCTATGCACAAGTAGGCAGCTTCTGATCAAACCACTGCAATTATTGCAGTGTTGAAAAGCCATGGAGGAATCATTACTCAATCTTCGTCAACTTTGATCATTATAAGATTCAACAATTCTCCTTGGCATGGTTGCAAGGAGGTCCAGCTGCACACCAAACCGCAGACCAACCACAACCAACCATGACCATCCATGACCAACCATGACCAAACCCCACCACAGCAGGAGGCCCGAGCAGACACCTTAGCGCCCCTGTGAATGCAGTTTGCACCGAGATTAAGCGACCGCAAACTGCCGTTGGTTGTGAGGTAAGTAGCCAGAGCCTGGCAATTCAGCAATTAGGAGGAAGTCTTTGCGTGCGCATTCTTCAGCTTGAGTATCTCACAAACTCCTTACTGTCAGGACCCAAGAGTTCGCGTGGTTCCTCAGCCCCAACCCAAACCGCCACTTCACTTCCTGCAGCATCCGATGGGAGCCTTAGCACCGCGATTACCAATGTTACAGCCGTGGAGGTCCAGGAGCTGCAACCAGCGGTTCCTCTCAAGCCCTTGCCCCATGGCCTGGTGACGTGGGGGGACGGAGAAGTTAATCTATCTCTGATTTTATTGCCAGTCCTGAGTCCGCCTTTCTTCTCCAAAAACGGTCCTAGGTTTGATGTTCTGGGCAGAAGATAGATCTGAAATTGCTGGGTCTACAACGAAACTTGCTGAAATCAAATCACATATTATGGACCTGGAGATTCATTGATTCACACCATGTCCATCGATTGACACGAGTTTCCGCTTTCCAGTGGCTTCCGGAGTTTCAGGTGTTTCATACCACTTTACATCGTGACGTCACCAAGCGGCTCTCCCCAAACCTGAAAGTGTCTGCTCTCCGATTTTTTGCGATTTGCACTCTTGGGCGGTACCCTTTGCTGTAGAGCACGCAGTTTCGCAACGCTACGTTGGTAGCGAGTATTGTAGACATTGTTGCCCGGAAACTTATCTTTGGGAAACCTTTGAGAGGGAAGAGAGTGGGGGTGGGAACTTTTTTGTGTTGAAAAGTTTTTCACTCAAATTTGGAACTCTTATCGTATTGACGTTGCATTTCATAACAGTGTCTCCGGAAAACTGGGGGTGCCAGAATTCTTGGCACATTTAAAGGTCTTGTGTGTGAGAACCATCGGAAAGCAAAGGAAGTCCAGCACCCATGACAGCGGGTAAAAGTGTAAAAGTCTCTTAAAAGGAGGCTGGTGCTGGCGGCAGAAGATGCAGAAGCCTGAGCACTGCACTAAGGCTTTCGGCGCTCAAGGTTGCGTCGCGCAGCCAGAGCGTGCGAGTTTGGAACATCTTTCACT
The DNA here is from genome assembly GCA_003297045.1 of Symbiodinium sp. clade C Y103. Classification (NCBI taxonomy): domain Eukaryota; class Dinophyceae; order Suessiales; family Symbiodiniaceae; genus Cladocopium; species Cladocopium sp. clade C. Next base: position 93,116 of record BGPT01002080.1, on the reverse strand, counting down.
TGGAAAGAACGATTCGAGAAAACTGTGCATTTGGTCTGTACTTTGGGTTTGGAGAAGTTGTTTCTTTTGAAATCCGCAGCCTGGGCCTTGGAACCTTGTAATTGAAAATCTTGTGTTTCAAAAATTTGGGAACCCTGGATGCTGGAAAACCTTGAGAGCCTGGGTCACCTGTTGAACCTGTCAAAGGCTTGACTTCACTGCAGAATCGTCGAGGCAAGGAAGTCTAGTGTGCATGAAACTACATCCAAGAAACAAGAAAAATTCGAAGGTTTTAGCAATCCTTTCTTTGAGAGCTGATGACTTGATCGACCAAGAGCTGCTAAAAGTGTAAGGCGCACAAATTCTGACCAAGCCACTCACTGCAATCGTTTGCGATTCTGCTGTAGAAAAAAATGAAATTGGTATGTTCAAACGTAGCTTCCCCAGAAGATCTCTCACACATCTTCTGTCTCTCGGAAATTTGACCCAAACGCTGGGAGCCCCAGTGGTAGGCGCCTGAGCACCCCGAGCACCGATGCGGTTTGCCCTGAGGAAAAGCCACTGCAAAGCGCTATTGAATGTCAAGCTAACAGCCAGGGCCTGGCCACTTGGCAACGCAAATGCCGGGTTCATATATCATATCTATCTATCTATCTATCTTCTATCTATCTATCTATCTATCTATCTATCCATCCATCTATCTATCTATCTATTTATCTATCTATCTATCTATCTATCTATCTATCTATCTATCTAAATACCCCTCTCTCTCTGCCAGGAAAAGGATAGAAAGCTTGGGGCACCGGTGAAAAAAGATGAGAACACTGCAACGGTGAAATGAGCGGAGGGAATCTTGTTCTTGAGAGCTGATGTAGTTGAGAACCTTGCGCGAGAGAATCTTTGGTTCTAGAAAACAATGCATCTCAACCTTGAAACGACTTCGGAGGGCTTTATTTTTGAGAAGTGCGTAGCCTCGTCCTTGGAAACCTTGTTTGGTGAAAAACCCTGCAAGTTTGAACTTCACCTTTGGGAAAGCCTCAAGACTTGGGATTCTTGGAAACCTTGGGAACCCCATACCTTTGAAGAGGCTAGAAGCTTGACGGATCTATGGCACCAGTAACTGCAAAAGATGACCCCAAGCATTTGTTGGGGGGTAGACCAAGGTGTTTGAAAAATATAGGTTTGAAGCTGTTGAATGCCAAATCAGTTAGACAAGGGAGTCTGGCCTGCCGAATTGATTGTAATATGTGCGCGTGTCAAAATACTAGGCGATTATGAATTTCGCTTGACTTGGCAGGAGCTTCCGAGGTAGCTCTCAGTGTACAAAATGAGCACCACCAACTATGATTGAACCACCCAGCCTGCGCTTGTTCCTGACTTGAACGCTTCAAACCTTGAAAAAACGCATTTTGGATCTCACAAGGAAGGTGCCAAGCACCACTGCCACTATCTGCCACTGACCTCAACCACCCCCAAATCTTCTGTCTATCACTAGCTTAACTCCTCGTACGTCGCACACCAAACCTCCGTGCGCCAAGCACAGGAGGTAACCCCAGCTACAACCACCTCAGCACCGCTTCCACTGATGTTGTTCTCTTCCAGGGAAAGCCCTTGCAAGCTGCCGTTGTTTTTCAAACGGGTGCAGATTTTTTTTGGGAATTTTTTTTGTTTTTTTTTGGGGAATTTTTTTTGTTTTTCAGTTTGGGGCACTTTTCCTTGCTATTTGCTGCATTTTGGAGCTAAAACTGCAATTTGCTACATTTTGGAG
>BGPT01002080.1:61984-71984 GCA_003297045.1 Symbiodinium sp. clade C Y103 | reverse complement strand
AACACAACAATCGGAAAAGCATGCTCCCACCTTCTTTACCTGGAGTTGTTTTGTCACAGGCCTTGTGCCAGAGTGCTTCGGTGGTGAGAGCTTCTTTGCTATCACCAGCCGAACCCTAATTAGCAGGTTTTACAGAGCATCTTCTTTCTATTTCATAAAGAGGAGCAAGGAAACGAACAATTTTGCTCGGAAGTCGCGCACTGGCTCACGGCCTGTCATTTCATTTTTGGGTTTCTTTTCCGTTTCATTCAATTGACAAGTGACACAGGCCTTTGTGCCAGCGTGCGCTTATTCTGAGGAAAAAAAAAACACTGGCTCACGGCCTGTGTCACTTACAAGAAAATGAGCTTAGCGTGGATGGTGGTGAAGGCAATCCATACCAGTAGGTAGGTCAGCAACGTGATTTTGCCAGCCCAAAAACTCCTCCACCGCCAAGGGATGATCTGCCTGTTTTGATTGCCAGAGACACTAACCCCACTAGATGGCCCACATAAGTATCAGCCTGTGAGTGTTGCAAATCAGGAGGTTTAATGCTTTATTCCCAGTGCTAGCAGACATGTCAGGCGATGGAGACTGCGCAGGATTTCTGTCCACGTGTGGGATGGTGAACGTATCACTCGGGAGATCACGGGGATTCCCATTACAATCGGACGGGGACGTGCCCAAGCTGCAACTGGTGGCTTGAATGTATGTATGGCCAATCATCATGACTGATTCCACCAGCATTGGATGTCCTTGCCCAGTGCTATTAGCATCTTCGGGTCAGCTGCTGCTGTTTGATCATCGATGATGGTGTCCAAACTGGTGGTCAGCTCATGGAACTTAGAACTGGTGACAGCTTCCATTTGTCCTGGCAAGCAGACACCATGATCCAAATTTCTCAAAGAGCCAACTTGCCACTGCTAGCGATGACTTTCAATCGCTTAGTTTTTGGACCTCAAACGAAAATTGTCACAAAATTGAATTTAACACGCGTGGGGGTCTCAACAAAAGAACGTTATTTTCACAGTCCATTTTGACCGCCTGGCAAACCAAAACTGAGACCACCAATGGCAACCTCAAAAACCAGGCTCCGCATCTTTCTCGCATGCGCTCATTGCATCCGTTTTTAGTATTGAGTAACAATTGAATTGAACACGCACACCTGAGAAAAGGAGAAAGGGAGAGAAAGGCTGGCAAAAATATGACAGAGCGCGAGCCAAAACATGACGTGAACATACCAGACTGAAGAATTGGATGGCGTAGTCAACGGAGCCCGTGTAATCACTATTAGATCAGCCCTTCCGCGCAACTGGCCGATTGGAAAAGCATTAGTGTCACGCAATTGTGTTCCATGACCCTTTGGTTCGGGAGCCTGAGGCTATCGTGTTGGAATGGCGCCCCAAATGCCGGTCTCCCTTGCCCCTCCCCACCTGTTTCTCGCCCCTTCAGGTGCTTTGATCGATCTGAAAGTGGCAAAAGTTCCTAATCGAATTTGCATCTTCTTGTTCAGCTTCTTCTTGAACCAATCTTCACCGTACACAAGAGGTTGCTCGATTAGATCGAAGAATTTCTTTGCAGGACACAACATCTCACAGACCCGCAATTGGAGTGTACACTGGTCGCTGTTTGAAGCTGGTTGATACCCCAAGTTAACCTGTAATTTTGTTTGGCACTTGAATTTCTTGCTGGCGTTGGGTGATTGCTTCATGTGTTTCTCGCTATTTCGGAGTAGTTGAGTTTTTGTGCTGGCGGCCGGCTTCCTTTTAAAAGGTTGCGTTGGATTTTTTTTCAATGTTCCTTGTCCGCCTTCCTTGCCCCTCTAGACTCCTACCGAATTTTCAGCTCAGAAGGAAGATGGACTTTGATCTCTTTGTTCAATCCCGTTATTAATTAATAGTATAAATTTAAAACGGGATGGAGTAAGAGCCTGCTTAGGGAAAGACGTGGGAAGGATAAGTTTTGAAGACTTTCCTACTCCGTCATCGTTTGGAACTTGTACAAATTACAATAGGTTCTTCCATTAAAGCATAGGCACGGAGTAGCGGAGTAGTGCGGAGTGGCGAAGGATTGATGGATGTTGCCTGGCTGGTGCTGTGTCGCAATCGCAACACCGGAGCCAGTGAATTGAAACAGTTGATGCCACCTGCGTGTCTTCAGGTCCCACTTTTGGGACTGCAAAGTCGTGTAGAATCCGGCTTCGCATGTGCGGGCCTCTTATGTATGTCAGTGTCCGTCTACATCCTGCACTTCATCTATACGGATTTTCTCTACGTGGTGTGCATCACCATTTTCCCGGTGTTCATCTACATTGTTGGAGCCATGGTGCCTTCCGGACATCGCAGACAAGGTGGAAGATCATCGTCAAGTTCGAGGTGACCACTGGTGCCCGATAGCGAAGAGGGGGCGCAAGCGATTCAACTACACAAACTCTTCGCGGTGATGTTCATGATGGCAGCGAAGATGAGACATCTTGGGTTGGAGGACGATGTGAATGCATGCAGAGTCTATTTGAGAACCTATTACTTCGAGGAGAAGGGCAGGTGGTGCAGAGTTTCCTTGATGCGACTGGCAGTGCTGGAGATCTCGAGAGTGAAGCTGTCCTGGCCGAGGTGGCAAGGATGGAGGAACTTATACGTCTTCCATTCGATGACTTGGATGGGTACGAGCAGTGGTTGTTCTTGCACTTCCATCTTCAATGCCTTGCTGAGACCGAGGGGGACCGTGAACATTTCGGAACAATTTTTGAGCACTTGGATGAGTTGTATGTCCAACAGCCTCAAGAATATTTAACTCGAGGACGTCACGTTCCCCGTTGGAGGAGAAGATGTGGAATCTGAGTGTCCTACGGATGATGAAAGTGAAAACGATGATGGAGCCGATTGTGCATGTGTGGGTTCTAGCCGAGCCAAGAATTCAGAAGAGAGTAGAGCCAGAGCACGCCGTGCATTGACCGATTCCCAGATGTTCGTAGTCGACAAAAAAGGCCAGAAGATGCAGATCAACAGGACACGGAAAACATGGAAGTGCAGCGAGCCATGGATGAGTCGCGCAGGAGTTTGGGAAGAATCTTGCAAATTCTGAGAATGCGGTGTGACCATGCTGTGCCGCGAGGACGAGTGGAAGAAACAGAGAACTGGCTGTGGAAATCACACGACTGGAAGGTTCAGTCATTTGTGTGACCAGGCTAAATCACTGTAGAGATTGCGGTGATCGGGCTTGGCATGCAGCAATCAGTGCATGTGAAATGGCTACTTCGCTAACAACAACCTGTGAAGGGCCGTGAATCGAAACGACGACATGAATTAGGAAAACGCCCCAAAGGTGTGGTGAAACAACAGGCAAGTAATGAGAAAATCCACCAATAGAAAAGAAAAAACGGTCAAATTTGAGACCTGCGGTGGATGGCTGACATGTTGGTAAAGATAATAAACGAATGTAAATGACAGAAACTTAAGGGAACTACTGTCCAGGCGGGGTGTGAAGTTTGAGTAGGACAACTCGCGTACATGTCAGCATGTGCAGTATCTGTTCTTATCAGTGTGCCAACTGAGGTCAAGCTGCTGTTACTGCCACATACGTGGTTTAAACTTGGATGGGAAAATAGCTGATCCATCTGATTTGAAAGAGAACCGCTTTCAACTTTCGACATTGTGGGAGTAGAAAAAAATCGCCTTTGGTTTCGGGAGTTCCTACTGCGGTTGGTCGATCTTCGATTCCAGGTTTTGGTGGTGACTGAATAGAACTCCATCTTTTGTTTGTGTGATTGCCGCTGGTTTATTTGGGAGACTCTGCATGGTTGCATAGTCTCTTTTTGTAGCTGAAATGCCTGGCATACACTTCATGCGGCGTACCCGCTCATGACTACCTGTTGTGTGAATTAAAAAAAACTTCCAATTTGACTTTGTTTGCGCCATCCTGCCACGGGGGAGAGCTGCTGCTATCTTTGTGTTTCCAATGTACATGAATGTCACATTCAGTTCTGCATTGGGGCATTTTGAAGCGTAACAGAAGCCTAGCGGTGAAGATGTCCGTTTTGTCCACAGCTAGTTGCCGTCGTGTGATTGCAGCCCATGTGCATGAAACCCAAAAACGCAACAAATTAAGTATTGTTTGTGCCGTGCTTTCGCTGAAGTGAAAAGAAACAGGGAAGGAAGGGCAGAACGACAGAAGGAGTGAAGTGAGGAAGTAAAGTAAGGAAGGAAGGAAGGAAGGAAAGAAGGAAAGAAGGAAGGGTTGCCAAACAGACCTCAAAGTCAAAATGTGTGCGAAATTTGGAAATCATGGGTAGCCTGTGTTTGTTGCAACTATGATTTGTGGTTTGTGGGGTCATAGGTCAAAAGTCATCACGGCCTCTGCATGTTTGATGCTGTTGCGCATTCTTTTGCGCACTTTTAAAAGATAGTCAGACAATATATGTCTTTGTAATTTTTTAATCATCATGTACAGTGTTGTTTTTTGGTTGTTTTTGATTTCAAAACACTCGCTATTGATTGTTCCACTCCGTGAGCCGGTTATTTTTGAGTCTTGGCTGTCCTTGAACCGTTGAACCAAGTGCAGACAAAGATGTCGAGACGCGTGCGCGCGGCAATGGAAATGCAATGTATCAAAGTGGATGTTTTTCTTGCAGTTTGTTATATGTCAACTTCCAAAAGCATGATGTGTTATGTTGATCGTTTTTTTGTCAGATAAATTAAGATATCCAATGCTCAGGATGGAATGAGGGAACTTTGGGTATCCACAAACATATCCCTTATCAAATTGGAAACCAAAGAACCATAAAGAGTTTTCCGACCATTTAATAATAAGGGTGGTGATTGCCGTGTTCGGGTCTGGATTTAAGGCTCCCAAGGAATGGTTGAAATGGCTGGAAAACATTATGTGACATTCAATCAGTTTATGTGTATGAATTTTAGTGGATCAAAAACTGTTTGTATGAAAAAAATGAAAACACATATGCGATATCATGTGACAATTGCGTCGTTCGGTCTTCGATTTAATGGAAAAAAACCAACTCAAAACAGTTCTTTCCGGGCCAGACGCTCAGTGCGACATGCATTTTCAGTGGAACACATTCATAGATTTCATTCAAGATTGTTTTTGTTTGCTTCGAGTGAATTTGGGTCAGGAAAACTGGTGCTGACAAAGTTCAAACATCAGTGCCAGTGAGAAAAATCAATGCGCCACGCTTTGCTTTGGAAAATGACACGCCGGATCCTTGGAATTGTGTAGAATTTATGGCGTTGCCATTCGAAAAATTACGATGCCAGCAGGCACGACTTCCTGAAGTATTTGGAGGAGTATGGATATGCGGTCAGGACCCGAGCATACTCCAGGTTTATGATGTTTTGAATTGTTTTATGATCCTCTACGATGATGTTGTATGTCGTTTTATGATGATTATGATGTTTTATGATGATGTTTCATGGTGATTCAATGAAATCACTGAAGTGCTGATCAGTCTTCTGCAACACTCCCGTATTTATTATTCCAGAATTATTTTGCTAAGGTTGTAGCAAATGTTGCCAGCTGCGAAGACATCAAGAAAGCACAGTCCCTGCTTTGGGATTTCTTGGAGGTTCGCTACCCTTTGCACAAAACCAGGTCATTGTATTCGCTACCAAAGATGCAACAAATGAGCACCAGCCAGGCATTGCCGGCAACGCGAGTACGGCGGGATGATGTGAAGAGTTGGGGCGACCCGCTCCTTGGCGTTGGTCAGGGTGGTTCATGGTTGTGGCTGGCGTTTGGGTGACAGGATGGCCAGTTATATACTCTTAGAACAACTCTTCATTTGGCTTCCATGGAGGTATTGTTATCTTTCAAGTTGGATTTTGACATGTGTTTTGGATACTTGGTTTGCTCTGGTTGCAGCTTGTAAGAAACCCCTTAGTGATTCCGGAAGACACATTCATGGCATCACCCTGTGTGAGCAGCAAACAGAATGCGCAAACAGCTTAGCGCCTCCTTGCTGAACAGATTGGGTGTCAACTTAGGCGGGATTGGCTTCCAAATCCCAGTAATGGCATCGTGCATGGTTGGGGCTTTGGACAATCAGACTTCATGTGGCACTTACGACAGCTGCCACGTGTCAAGGCTCACCACTTTGGAGCGGGAGTTTTGGTGTTTGTTTCTCGGAGCCCTCTGGGTCCTTGATAATTTTATTTGACAGTGAGTAGGAATTTGCATGACGTGCAGAAGGGTTCGGACACAGACTTAGAGGTCCTGCAACTTTGGGCAGGAGTCATTTGCTGCAATCTGGGGAACTGATGACCTGCTGGTCTCCTTTGATGGTGGAAACGTCTTTCGACCATGGAGATACAACCCTAACTGGTTAACAAGTGGAGGCTGGGCGGACGTGATTTCATTTTGATAACTTTCTGACACTTACCGGCAATGGGGTCTTTTCGTATACTTCGTGATGTTTCAGGTTCGCACAGTTGTTTCACTGACAGCTTCACTGAGGGTTTCACTGACAGTTCCACAATGTTTTCTGCATTTCTCCAGAAATCACGGGTCCATCCTCAGTGATAGTTCCCCCAATCAATTCCATAAGTACCACAAATTCCTGCGATTTCTTCGCCAGGCTGGTTCCATTGCGACCAAAATGCGCATCTGGGCGCCGAGAGTCGCGGTCGCGTCTGCATTCAGGGCCTGGTGACCTTGCGGGATGCGGATGAGACGACGGGGGGCTTGGTGCTAGTGCCTGGAAGCCATCGAGATCACGAGAATCTCTGCAACCGAAGCCGCTTGGTCAACGAATGTTGGCCGTTGATGGCCCTTTGGGATCTGCGGGTCTGTCTGAATGGGGTATCTCAACAAAACATTGGCAAACCATTGTGGAGATGATGATCAACTACTGATATTATTGGCTGTACTGCACCCTATTTTCAAACACAGATATTTCAAATTGGGTTTGGTGAGAGTTGGTGGGAGTTTTGTCCGATTTTTTGCGCTTTTGATGTTACCGGTTGTCCCACAAGAACGATCACGTTTATTTGTGTCTCTCTGGAGATATCCCACTGCCTGTGTGCTCGTTCACGTGGCGGTGGTGGTAAGGTATGCTTGCTCGAAGAACCGGCGACTTTGTCCCTGTTTCCCTCGACGATCCTATCCTCCAAGAGGTTGGTAAAGGGCTGGACACGTTCCTTTCAAACTTGTTGATACGAAGAGGACGCACGTTGTATTTGTCAGGAACGTCCATATGCAGCAACGTTTTCTTGAACGCCTGTAGAACATTTTGGAACTGTATCTATTGAAATCAGAAAGACATGGGAAGAGTTTTGGAGCATCTCTGTGCTTGTTTGGAAGATATTGCGAGAAGATTACAAGGATGTTGCATGCAAAATGTTGAACGGCTCTACCTTGATTTTGATCGTGACAATTGAGTCTCAGGGTGCAGTTCTGGTCGCTGCCAACGCGGGTGACTTGATTCTGTGGGATTCACGCACTGCACCTCGGCGTCAAAGAAGGCTGCGGCGCAAAATCCGTGGGAGGCGATGCTGCACTGTGCTGCACCATGCTGCACCTAAGGTCCACTGCAACACACCGGCTTTGACTTCCGAGGCCATGCTGTCCATGCTATGCTGTTTGACAACTCCATGTGTAGCATACCTTGGCAGCGGAAAAATACCATTGCACAAGCTGATTTCAGGTGACTGACGACCTGAGCTCTGAGGATTGGCAGCTAATTCGTGAAGTGGGATATGTGCCTGGGATTGTTGAGGAGAGCAGTGTCCGCATTTCTTTGGCCATTTGTTTCTGTCATTCAACCTTGACCTTGCATTAGGTTTGTCGACTGCTAATGGTGCTACTGTGATCCAACAAGATGAATGGAAGAACTGAAGCAGGGCTCTTGGAAGGGGTTGAAGCCCCCCCGAGGTGTGTATGACGCCGCGCAGTTTTGCGTCAACGGACATCCTGAAAAAACGAATCGAGGCGTTCGAGCAAAACATCGGTACCAGCCATTGGCCCCACAAGCTGCTGAGCGAAGCAGTTGGATGAATAGCCCTGATTGATGAACGGGTATCAACACGTATCAGCAGCGAAACCTTCCAAATAAAGAGCTCGGGTCATAAAGCATGATAAATCCGGGATTGCCATTTTATTATTGTAGCAAAGACTTGGTGTTGTGACTCTGTGCTTTCTGAAAGTATAGCTGCTGTGGTTTCTCACCTTATGGGTGGATTTGGTCCAAACTTGCTTATGAAGGCAAGGAACCAACTGTTTGTGAGGACGTTCTGCCTGTGTGATTTGGTGTGGTAGAATATCAACCATGCCATTCTATATAAACATTTGTCCGAAATCTACTGTAATTGCGGAAAATTGCAGCAACAAAAACAAAATTATATAGAGTGTTAACACTGGTTAAACAACCGGTGCTGGCTTCTGTGGTTCGCTGAGGTTTGTCGCGGCGGGCTTCGGAGTGCCTGGAATGCCCCCGAAGGATCCATTGTCCATTTCCCAGGACAAACACGAGAGATGCCTCAGAGGGGATCCTTATGCCGACTTATGCCTTTGCGTATACCAAGTCTGGGGACCTGAACAGGGGAATCTCCATCCACAAGAGCCTGCTTTCTTTGAACATTTGCATACTTGTAACCACCCAAATGGAGAAACTTCCAATCTTACTGGGATTGGTGTCTTTTTTCCGTTGCCAGTTGGCTGTGTAAATGCTGGCGATGCAGGAGCAGCGATGGCTGATTGGCTATGATCGACAGCGTCGCTTTTGCTGTGTGCAGTAAGTGGCGAGAATGCCAGGAGATCGCTTGTATAAGTATACTGTATACTTGTTGGGCCTTGATCCAGAGATTTCCACGACTGGAAAAGTGTCATGACAGCAGTGTGACTCGCGCTGAATGCTCTCCAGGACCTTTGCAACAACATCCTTGGGCTGATGTACAGTTCCGCCCAGTGGAAAAAGGTGTAGGGCCATCCTGTGATTTGGCGCGATTTTTGCATTTTTTTGCCGTGTTGTTTCTTGGCAATGCCAATTCACCAGCTGATGGAATTTCTGGGGTTTGCCCTCTACCAATGGAATGCAGAGGCGTTGGACCGGGCTGTTGAGACCCCTTTCAAGTTGGAAGCTGAAACCTCGCCTTGTCATGGAGTTTCAATGGTTTATCTTGACGATTTCATGGATTTTCCGAATTCACAAGATGCTTTGTGTGACACGTTGCCGTTTGAGGTCACTAGAGATCAAACGCAGCCAATCTGCCAACAGGATAACAAAAGAGATCCGGCTTCCCAAAGCTATTGAGGGTAGCACCGTGGCACCCCTTGACCTCAGGAAGACATGAACTATTCAAAGTAACTATTCTTGCTATCCCGAGTCGCCCGAGTAGTTTTGCCGTCCCAGATTCTTCTTTCTGCAGTACACATCTCTGAGTGGAATAGTGGAAGGAGTCAAAAAACATCAGACAAAGATTAATTCCTGTTTGTCATCTCGTGATGTCCGGTCCTCGAGGGTGTATCTTTGCATCACAGGACTCAGTTGGGATTTTGTTTGTCGGGGAATCCTGCAGCTCTGGAGCTCCCTGAGAGGACGTGGGACTCCTAGTTGTACGAACAGGTCGACGCTGGAAACTGTGGAGAGAACGTGCCTAGGTTTCAGATGATGTCTCTCCGAAGCAGTCAAGATATGTCACAGTCTCATGAAGCAAAGCTGGCATGGCTTGGGGGGTCTCGACCAGAAAATTACTTATGGGTCCGAGTCTGAGATTTAGTGGAACATCAACCACTATCAACGATAATTAAGAATTATTAAGGGGCTACGCCCCCTGCCGCCGACCCCAGGGGTTGTTGCCCTGGGGCGGCGAGCGGGGGGTTGCAACCTTGTATATATATGTCAGAGTTGGCCAATTCTATGGCCAGTTTTGATTGCATTCAATGACCAACAAACCCAACAAAATTGGTGTATACACCATGCGTAAAGGAGGCTATGCCATGACCATCAGGTCGTGTTAAATCAATGGGACTCGGGTTCCACCATGGCAAGCACACCCTGTGGTATGTTGCCAGC